>JAUMHP010000294.1:2944043-2954409 GCA_032361065.1 Enteromius trimaculatus
TATTTCATTGTATTATTACTAATTCAGTGCAACATGACCCTTCAGAAATCATCTTAATATATTAATTTCTTTTTTGTTCTCTAATGATTAGAGTTTAAAAGAATAGCATTTATTTAAAAAACATCACAAAATTATGTATGTATTTACTCTGTTTTAAGCAACTAATTGCATCATTGCTTAATAAAATAAGTCACTTCTTTAAAAATAAAACTTTACTTTTAAATCGTACTAGAAATACCAAAACTGTATTTAGTTAAAATATTAAAAGTATTTGTTTTGATGTTTATACGAGGAATGAATGAAGATTAATTGATTGATAGACTTTACAAGATGAATTAGTTTGTAAAACTTTAATGTTTGTGCATTTAAGTAATGTGGCAGATATGTCAGAGGCTTAAACACTATTTGTCTGCTTTGTATTTTTAATGAAATGGAAATGAACAGTGCGTAACTTATTTATAATAAACACAATCACAATTAGGTTGGGAAGAAACATATTGAACATGAATTACTTATGCTAAATTACACTAATTAACAGTAAATGTCCTAATTGAGTCAACTTCCAAAACACAGTGATAGAAAGCACTCTTTGAGTATGTTGTTTTTCCCCTTTATAAAAAAAGATGTTTTCTTTTTTTTCTTTTAACTAATCCAACATACTGTAGATATGGCAATATCAGGCCTTCTAATGCTGTGAAAGAATAAAGCCAATACCCTTAAATGGAATATCACTGTATATTTTCAAAGAAAAATAAATCTTTATTTTCAAGATTATTGCAGAGTTTTGAAAGTGTCAGGGAATAACGCAGTCCCTGGTGTATTTGTGCAAATATGAATGCTTGTGTTTTTAAATTCAGTTTAAGGTTTAATATTCAAGACTTAACAGGCCATGTCAAGACTTGATGGGATCATATGTAATCAAACTAATGGTTAAATTATAAGACTTCATCTGTAATGATTGATCAACGCTGCCTTTCGCTAACATAGTTAGCAAGACCTAAGAGGAATGTGGATCACTGACTGATCATAGCACTAATTCACAGAAGTACTTTAATAAGTAAGGATTAGCCAGCCTTTCCATTTTCAGTCAGTCCAATCCATAACGGGGGGCAGTGCAAAATGCTCTACCTCATTAAACAAGATCTTATTAACTGGAGCTCGGCTTATTCAGCTTAAAACTTCTGCATTTAATCAATTAAGTTGCATGCGTTAAGTTAATCATTATAATTCCGCACATTTTGTGGGATCAAATGTCAAGGTTTCATTATTGTGTATTTTTAGAATGATCGGCAGTTCCTTTGGTTTAAATGGGCTGTTTTAAAAGACGCATGTTTTCAGTTAACACATTATTCGTAAAATTTCTGACGTAATCCACCGATCACTTTCCTTCTCAGATGCTGCTATTTGAGAAATGTTATTTTTAGCCGCTTTTCCACTATCAGGCTGAATGGTTTTAAGAACTGTTAGGTACGGTTCCAGTTGTGTTTCCACGTGAGCCTGGTACGGCGAGGCACAATTACAAACCGACTAGTAATAAAATTAGTAATAAAAAAAAAAAAAGTAATAAAATGTAAAGAAATTTTGGTGGTTATTTACACCTCATATCATATATAAACATTGGTGTTACCACAGCAATGACTCATTTGAATTTGCATTCCAAAGAGATCCGTTATCAGCCCCACAGTGGAAAACAAAACCAGAACCGTACCAGCCGGCTCGGATCGGCACGGAACAGAATGGAATTCGGCATGATAGTGCAAAGACGGCTTTTGTTGAGGCCTTAATTGTATAGTTCCATGCAAAAATAAAGATTTTATGAAGATACCTAGCTGTTATGGTGTTCAAAACCTGAATTGCTATTGTACCGTGGGAAATAAAGGAAGGAGTTTTTAAAGAATGCTGTTAACTAAACATCTTTTGTTTTAGGGACTTCTCTGGACAAAATTTGTGCAGTTTTGGAATGACAAAAAATAATTTGAAATATTCAACATTTCCTCAAAGATTACTTCGATGCCAAATATGCCCATCATCAAACCTTCAAAAATCTCTTCAACTCGGCATACTGAAGGATTATGATTGGAAAACAAAAATACAGTGTCTATTAATGAAATTCACTTCTAGAATGACTTCAATATGATGTGACTTGGACTAGGTTTCAACTTTTTTTCCACCCAGGCTCATTGGAACAGTTCTGATAAATATTATTTTGTTTATGTGTCATGACAAAGTCAAGGTAAAACATCCTGTGAGTGACAGAAAGGTTATTCAAAATTGAATATGAATGAATGTTTCATTATGTTGGTTGATGGTTATTGCAGCTGTAAATTAAATGTCAGGTTAGTATGTCTAAAAGGCTAATGAGTTGATAATAATGTACTACCTACTCTAAAATAAAAGCCATTCTATTTTACCTTGCTTTAGATCTCTTTTGATGATCTCTTCTGATGTTTATTGGAGTTCATGAATGCACTCTGCATTATAAGTGTAGTGCTTTACCAGGTGAGCTACCAAGCAAGTTTACTTTCAAACCACACTATGTGGTAAAAGTGTTTTGAGGTCATAACATAGTATAATGCAAGGAACTGTGCAAAAGTGCATTTTTATTAATTAATAATCTGCCCCCGTAAGCAGAATTTATTTTAGGAGGAAATTCAATTTGTCGGTGTGCTTAACTGCCACTAGTGTTCATTTCAGCTAGAAAATGCATTGAATTGTATGTAGTTTTGAAAAAGAATGTACAGTAGGTAGAGGCACGTTTCCAATGAGCCTCAATTGTCCATTTCATCTTGCAGTTTGCTTTTTCAGCACTATTGTTTGCGTCTTCCCTTCCTTTCACTCTGCCCCTGGTTGACACTTTCATTTCTTTTTTTCCTTTTTTTGCCAGAGTTGGCAAAATTACACTGCTCCATGGCCCACTTCGACATACTGCATTTTACCTTCCCCAACTTCAGTTACGCTAAATAAAATGAGTCAAGAAAGATGAATGTTCATGTCTGACATCAGCTTTACTGCACATCCGGGAGCCACAAACTGAACAAGGGCAAAAAGGGTGAGGTTATTCGTGGGAGGGACTTTTCATTTCTTCGGAAATAAATTTGTGCTTCATTATAAAATGGAGTTAGGCAGTAGGTTGTGGAGTGTAATTATAGAAATCACTGCAGCAACTCAATCAGAATAGTTGAGCGTTAAAGCATGTATGCAGCAAGAAAATGAAGTAACCAATCAGTGCTCTTAAAGCTGCATCTGTGCTGATGAGCATCTGTTTATGCAAACGGTGTAAGTGCTTATGAATGGAATGTTTATCAAATTAAAATTTCAAAAATAAGTATTTATACTGAAGAGCGCTGGTTTCCTCGTATGTTTTTCCATAAACACCCTAGCCTGTGTGATAGACTCCCAAATGTTTTTTGTCTGATGGTATTCAGATGGGAGAGTCTCTAAAAGGGCTGAATTGGTAATAAAGCTCTAAGTGCAGGGGAAATAATCATATTTGCACAGTTGTAATTAAAGCCATTGGTAAAGAGATATTGATCGCCACCACCTTTGGCTTCCAGCCTGTGATTACGCTCAGGAATTGAGCGTTAAGATATATTTCTCCAAAATGGTAATCTTGGTGACTTGACTGAACAAAATAGAACTTGTCTGATGACATAGAAATTCCATCTATTTAAAGAACTGAGAACTGTGTTCTTGTCTCATGCAGGGATATCTAAAACCTATCTACAATTTTTTTTTTATTTATGTTTTTAATGCTGCTAGATTCATTAGCAGTGTGCTGTGCATTAGCTGTTAAGTAGCTTGAATGATTAAACTCATTCAAAAAGTTGTATATTTTATTTAATCTGCTTCATCCGGTGTAGAAACCTTCTTAAACTAACCTGCTTTGCTGGTCTTATAAATTTAACATTTTAACAATTGTTCCAATTACGCGTCAACGATGGGGTTCCACACCCCAACAATAACAATACAGAGAAACAACACTTTTCGAACATTTTTGGCCATATAATAAACAATAAAAACAGCCAGTCAGAATCCACTCACGTTTAAAGAGCTTGAACGTTTAATACGATACATGACAACAACTACAGCATGCACTTAAAATGAACAGAACATTATCATGAATCTGCCTCAAAACCAGCAAACCAATATAAATGAATGAATGAATAAATAAATAAATAAATTGAAAGTTTCTCACATTTCCTGACATTCCGATTTCATGCTGTTTGTCCGAGATAAATATGTATACTTTTGTATGATTTTGAGTGTCACCTATTATGTATCATTATGTGAAGTCCTGAAAAGCTAAATCAGATGAATGTAAGATTAGTTATTATAAATCTTGTTTCCTCTCTTTTTCTCTGTCTCCCACAGCCTGCGAGTTGATGAACAGAGGTATCTTAGCCTTGGTCAGCTCTATTGGTTGTATGTCCGCGGGGTCGCTGCAGTCTTTAGCTGATGCGATGCACATCCCGCATCTCTTCATCCAGAGGGCACCCTCGGGCACTCCTCGCTCTAGCTGCCCGCCCACCAGTCGCGCCCAAGCAGACGACTACACTCTTTTCGTCCGGCCTCCTGTCTACCTAAATGATGTCATCTTCCAAGTGGTGATGGAGTACACCTGGCAGAAGTTCATTATCTTCTATGACACTGACTATGGTGAGTAGTTTCAATTTACTGATGGCAGTAGTAAATGGCCGTAAGGAGCTCTCTCACAGTGTGTCCAATCAGTGACCCCACATTAACACCCCCTTATTACCACCACAGAGAGGAAATTATACAGCATTATTACCTCCATTGCTCATTATGTGTTTAAGGCAATTTTTCTGAATGTGT
The DNA here is from genome assembly GCA_032361065.1 of Enteromius trimaculatus. NCBI lineage: Eukaryota > Metazoa > Chordata > Actinopteri > Cypriniformes > Cyprinidae > Enteromius > Enteromius trimaculatus. The sequence goes on from JAUMHP010000294.1 coordinate 2,948,877, forward strand.
TCAAGAGAAAAGAGCATGGACTGTGAATGAGGAAAAAAGATTCTGGGCGTTCACAAATTAACCACAGAGCCGACTGGGCCGTTGCCCACAGGCCTTTAAGTCCGAGAGGCCTCAAGCTGTTATTCATTTATTTATTTATTTTTTAGCAAACATCTTCCCTTGAGCTTTTACCCATTGCATTTCACAGCATTTCTCTTGGCCTTGCAATGCATTTCACTGACTGAGCAAACTGGGTAAACAAGTTAAACATGGTTCTTGATATGGCAGGCTTTGACGGGAACAGAGTAGATGAGGGTGAGGAATATGCCGGCGGGAGCAGTTAGTCAGGCATTTACCCAGCTACCAGATTAAAGCCATTCTCATTGATCAAGGTGCCCAATATTTTCCACAATCGTAAAGCTAATTACCCACATCAGCTGAAGGAACACTGATGGGAGGTAAAACAAAGCATGTTTTTAAAATGGATGTTGTAGTCGTAACTGCACTAATAAGAAAAAACAAAACAAAACAAAAAACTTTTAGTATGCTTAAAGTCTGCTAAGTTGGAATAACTACTGTAATTTAGTGCTTATGCATTTTAATTGTGCTGAAGTCCAACTAAAGAGATACTGAAGTATATTTGATTGTGCTACGTATTGTAAGTATACTTCAGGTAAACTTGAAGTATCTTGCATTTACGTCTGGTTGGTCATGTGACAATGACAGCATATCAGCTGTAGTTCATACAGAAAACCTTCATACACACGTTCACACTATATGTGAGTGTGATGCTTTTATAACAGTTGCAAAGGCATATCTTCATTTTTGGACACAGCCATGCAAAGCTAAAACAAAGCATCTCAGCAGGCAGCATAATTAAAATGTCTGCTTTCTGGAACACATAAGATGTCATGAAATCTTTACTGCGTAGGTAGTTTACTACATTTTGGAACCGAACATTTGTGTTTGTCAGTGGGTTAAAGAGAAAAAGGGAGCGCAATATAAGATGGTGGAATGGAGTGTAGTTGTGTGTGAAAAGAACTTCATGGTTGATGGTCCCTCCGGAGGGCACGCTCTGCTGCAGCAGGTTAAGGTGCGGATGAATAAGTATCTGTCCCCGAAGACAAACGGATATGATTTCAGCCACGTCCAGAGAACCATGTGCCCAGGGCAGCTATATAGTAATGAAGCCTTAGAGATCATCTCTTTCTTTCCCGCCTTAAGTGTGTGGAGAACTTGACCAGTAACTCCCAAGATAGACTACTCGGACATTTGATTAGCTGGTTCCTGAGCAAGAGATCTTTCAGAGAGAACAAAGTGTTCCTAAATTGCTTTGGCTTTTTAAGATGACTTGGACAAAAGAGAGTTCATTGGTAAACTGATTGTGCCTCCTTGGTTTCCTTATATATTAGGACTAGTGGTGCTGGCAGAAGTCGCCAAAAAATAAATAAATAAAATAAATAATGATAATAATAATTAAAAAGTAATTAAATAATTAAAAAGGTTTCCCTCTCTGTGTTAACTATCCTCTACTGTAACTGAACTTATTCTTAGCAACTTCATAAATTGAAGTGAACTACGTTTTTAAATTATAACGTCTTATGAGCAAAGTGTATTTTAACTACAACTTCACAAAAGATGATATGCATTGTTAATCATTAATTTGGGTAGTCTTTATTTCTTGCTAAATATATGCATGTTATATACTACCGTTTTAAAAACTAGATTTTTTTTATTTTTTATTATGAAATTATTCATTAAATGGATCATATGGATTATTTTTAGCTCTCACTATTCAGTGAAATAATCCTGAAAAAAGACAATGTATTGAGGTTTCCACACAAAATTGATAAAAATAACGTTTTGGTATTTTTGGTATAAAGGTATTTTTGAGTACAAAGTTAGCATATTCAATTGATTCTAAATGAACATGTTACTGCTAAAGACTGGAATAATAGCTTTACAAAAAATGAAATAAAATTAAAATAAATTGTATAAAATCTACAGTAATATTTATGGATTGTCTCCCCTCTCTGTAAACTGGAACTGTATATAATGTATACTGTATAACCTGCTGATGCATGGTTGTCCTTGTCTTTTAAAGGGGCTGATTTAATAGCATTTTTCTGTTTTTCATGATTATTTGCAATCACGTTATATCGTTGTAGAAGGTTTTTTAAAATGCAGTTTGGTGTAGAAACCATTTTCACTCATAAATTGATAGTAAATTCATCAGATAATTACAAAGAAAGAGTAACAATGAAGTAAACATGAGATTTTCCAATAATCCATTTTAAGTACTGTACATCTTAATTTTTTTTTTTTTTTTTTACAGTGCAGCTGAAGACATGTAAATGTAAGAGAAAGTAATTACTAAGATGAAAAGTAGTTATTCAGAGCAATTGTAAATTATTTTGTATATAATATGACGTGTACAATTTGTAAAAGTCAAGTTCTAATATGAAATCCTGTTCTGAGTGTAGAATATGCGGGGAGGTAATAGAGACATGTGTTTAACATAATCTGTTGTCTCACTGCTTAAGGTGAAGTCTGTGACCTCAAATATGATTACCACCTTCCATAAATTTAGTCTGAATAGCCATGGTGTAGCACTTATAATATTAAAATAACCTGTCCAGCACTTTGCCAGACCAGGATAAGGTTAATTTAATGTGCAGCAAGTCCAAATGAGATGATTTCATGGTTAACAGACACGTGGATGAAAAAGATAAAGGAAATGGAGTCCCTCTTTTGAAGAGATAATTAATAATGATTTAGACTAATGACCCTATTATCATCTCACGATAACCAGTCGCCCTCTGTATTGTAGGGTGGGTCAGAATTAAGAATATATTTAATTGTACATTTCCCCTTTTGGTTACTGGCGACAAACATTCCTTAATATAGTTTTCAAAATTTACAAGCCGTCTTGAAGCAACATGCTGGTCTTTCCATCAGGGACATCCTCTATCTCTCTGGCTCCTTCTGCCTGTTTCTCTCTCAGAAAGATGAACTGTGACATGAAGATTTGTTTTTTAGCCCCTATTGTCATTCGCTAGTGTCGTAAAGCCTAGTGGAAACATTAAACACAGTAGAGAGGATGCAGCTAGTGGGAGATTCACAGCGTGAGAGCTCACTCAATCAGCGCTCAGCTGCGGGCCTCAGATCCGGTCCTTTGGATTCTGCCAACAGTTCCTACCGGGCCACGTATGACTGTGTCAGTCAGAGCATCTATCTAGCTCTGGAATTTGATTTAAAGAACTCCCATCAGGCAAAAATAGTGCCGGTTCCCTCTAATCAGCAATCAGACCGAACCAGAAACTGGCATGTATTGACTCGTGTCAAGCTTTTGAGTGACTTAAGTCGCAGGCAGGGGTGGACGTACGCTAATCAAGCCCAGCACCAATTGATTTCTCTGTTAGATAAATGGAGGTAGAAGTAGACGGAGGACTTTAGAGAAATAGTTTGGGACTTTTCTTACCCTCGTTCCCTATTAGGGGGAGCTTTCAAACTTCTTGATTCCAAGGACCTCCAAATATGTTGATCTCCTTGCAAACCTTTTTTCTAAAATATAATAAAGCAGCTGAGTGTTTTTATGTATTAAAGGAAGAAACATTTATACTGTGTGTATGTGTGTGTGTGTGTGTGTGCGTGAACATTATTAAGGGTTATATTAAAGACAGTGTCTCCACAATTAATTAACCGGCTTTTGCGTTATTTGTGTTTATATCAGCCATAAAACCCCCAAAAACCTGTGAAATATTTTCTGTGCTGTTCGATTAAATAGATTAGAAAATAAAAACAATATGTTTTTGGAGTAATTTGTAAAATGCGGTGTTCTTGAACTAACGCATGAATACATCTACCTATCAGAGAGCAAGCCATCATATAAATAATACCAGAAATGGCTCAGAATGGTCATCCAGCCCCGTCTCACGCCGTTTCGTACGGGGTGTTTTACAGGGTGGCTAAAAGTTAATTCTGTGCTTTTTAGCATAAGTTAACAACAAGCAGTATACAGTATTAGAAAGCTTTTAAACGGATCATGTGACACAGAAGACTAAAATAGAAATCACTTATTTCAAATTTTAATATTTATTTGACAATATTACTATTTTTTCAGATTTAAAAAAAAAAAAATCAAATAAAAGCAGCCTTGCTAAGGGTAAGAGACTTTAAAAAGACTTCAGGCTTTTAAACGGTAGGGTACCTGCAGATTTACACATTTTCATTTTTACTGTTAAAAAGTTATGATTAGCTGTAGAATAATCGTTATTATTCTCAAACCGCTTTCAACCTGTATTTAGACGAAACATAGAACAACTTTTCAGTTCGAAATCATGGGGTCAAAGTTTGTCTAGTTAGCATGGGTTCAGGTCGCAGGTGAAAATTAAAATATACACCTCACATACATTGTAAGTTGAATTAAAGCATCTGCCAGAGGATTAGCTTAACCGTCATTTTCCACAAGATGCCGCAGAGCTATTAATCAGAGTGCTTTGTGTGAAAGTTATTATTTTAAAGTTGAGCACAGCAGCATATGCTGGTAATGCGTAGAGTTCAAACTGAGATTCTCTGACAAGAAAAGTGAGGGCAGAGTCTGTAATAAGAATGGAGACATTAATGCTGATTATAATTACATGTGTATTTTTTGACAGGGCCTCATTGGTGCGTTTGAATTAGTCTCCCTCACTATAACCTCTGCTGTTAAGACCGAAGTAATAAAGCCAAGCACGCTCCTCATCTTTGAATGGGAGCTCTGTAATGTCCCGACTTCATAGAGTCGTAACTGAAAAATAACAAGCAGTGTACATTAACACACCATTGCCTTCCGCAGCCCCATCCTGCAATATCGTAGCGCTGTAACGTTGCCGTAAACAGCTCCTACCCAGATGCCACTCCAGCACAGGGACCGTATCGGGTCCCCCTATGTGTCCTCCGCTATAAACACAAGCTGCTGTCTGCTGGAACCCTGCCCTCCACACTAGCAGGGGAACCCAATAAGAGATTTCCAGCAGAACCGCAGCCGTAGATTTGCTTTAAATTGGATCCAGTGCACAGATGGAGGCACTGGTGCTTTTGACCCTCCTCCGGCGTGCTGTGGATGCTGTCCTCGCTTTCCCTTTTTAGCTGCATCGAGTTTCAGTGCAAGTGCAGGCGGCGATGACCCTTCTAATTAAGCCAAGCGCCAAACCACTCTGAGTCGAGTTTTCTTGTGTTCGAAAGTTTAAAAACAATGGATTTCAGTTAAATGGTACTTCAGAAGACAATTTTACAGCAGTGTTGGGAGGTAATTAACTTCGAGAAGTGACGCTACTAACTTGACTACATTTTTCAGCAGTGTTGATAGCAGTTCGGCTATTTTTTTTAACAGTGTAGCTTTTCCAGTAACAAGGTACTTTATCCAGTGATTAACGGTATAGCACTGTACACTCCTGTTTTTAATGTCTGACCTGAGGACATATCATTGTCAATATCATTGTCTCTATACTACTGTATGTAGTATGTTTTTGCTTTTTTAATTGCCATTATTTTTTATTAAATCCCCTGATTC
>JAUMHP010000294.1:2979404-2992770 GCA_032361065.1 Enteromius trimaculatus
TATATATATGAGACTAAAGTAACATAGTGATAGTCCAAAAACCAAAACATTAGTAAATACATAATGTAAATGCAGAGAGTTAGGGTATCATAACATGGGCAACCAAGCACATGCTGTATTGCTGCTGTTCCATTCAATTTGGCTGTATGTGACTAAAATCTAAAATGCACTCTAATTTTAAAGAGCAGTGACAATGCCGTAGTTTAGTTATTAATTAATTTTGGGATTCGTTTGAACATGTAATTTTTTTATTTACCAAATTTCAATTTCACCAAGAAATATATTTTGTCTGAGAAATAATAAAAGTACAACTTTTCATTTATAGTTTGTCTTAAATCTCATTTTTGAATAAAAAACAAAATCAAAAATCATATTGCATTGGGAGTTGAGTGAATCATTACAACCCTACATAGAGCACATCTGTATTCAATAATGAAACAATATTTTTAGTGTGTGCTCAAATGTGTGGATTGCCAACAGCCTACATACAATCAAGTCTATATAACTTTCACTGGTTAACCACAATGTCAACATTTCTTGCTTCTGAACACTTTTGTGCATCTCTCTCTCTCTCTGGGTGTCTCTCTTACTCCACAGGAAGGACGATTAGCTCAAATCTAGCAATAACACCCTGTCCTAGTCTGCTACAGACTTCTAAAGATTCTCTGTGCTTAGATTTGTTATATTTGCGTCTGGTCAGAGGTCTGAGTGAAGAAAGGAGACTCTCTTGGCTTGGAGAGTCAGATTAAACGCAATGGCAGGCACTATTACGGTGTCATCGAGTGATTCAGTATACACATAGCAGGGACATCTGCCCAGTCTTTGAATGGGCTCATCCATCCTGGATTTTTGTATGGTAGATGCTCCTCCAGGGATGCTGGGTAATGGCTCCCCACCTCACACTTTGCTCTAGTTTACCAGCTTCTACTGCCACTCCTACTGCCTTAAATCAGCCCCAGGGCCAAATAAACTCTCTCTGTGCCATACAGATTTGATTCATTTAGATGCACATTCTGTCTCACACAGCTATATCCATTTGTTTTCCTATATGGCCCAGCATTTACAGGGGAGAATATGAGTCTGGTCTGAAACCACACCAAGGAAGACAGTTTTCTGGAATCTTTCCATCAATGAAGATGTGTAAGTTAAATAGTGTGATTCAGGCATTTCCAGAAAGGGGTTAAGTGTGAGACCGATAAAGCAAGGAAGCCAGGGCCCCTGATAACAACGCAGGAATGTAGCACTAATAACAACCTACTCGCTAAATCGGATGCTGCTTATTAACATTTAAAGAAAAAATAAGGAATTGACATCACACATAGATCCAGACGGGTAGATCAGTAAACCGAAAGAGCGCCTAATGAAGTCAAAACAGCCTAATAGAGTCAGAAATCATACAACTATGTCTGCCTTTTAAACATGCTTCCCTGTTCTCCAGGTGCAGGCATGTTCTGAATTCTTTCGCTTGCAGTGGCTTTTGTGCGTACGCAGCCAAAGGACGGACAGAAAACCCTCTCTGTGGACTCTCGCCGGAGAAAAACATTGCATCCTTGACAATTTGAGTAACAGCTGTCTTTCATGCCAAAGTCCCCCTGGTCTGAAAGACGCTCTCTGTCACACACTTCTTAGGTTACTCAGCAATCAGAGAGGAGTGAAACAAGAAAGTGAAGCAAGAGAGAGAGGGAGCGAGAAGAAAGAGCGAGAGAAAGGGCTATTTAAGTGGTGTTATCTCAGCCTCCCGAGCTCCCTGGCTAGTCCAGCACATTCCAAAAGCTTCACATCCGTCGTCCACATTACGCTCTGCACCCAAGGGACTTCACTTTCCTTTCCCCATATGGTCATTTTAAGAAAGCAGGAAGAGCATGTCAGCAAAGAAATCAGCTTGGAGTTTGTGCAATCCAGATATTACCTGTAAACACACACACACACACACACACACAACTAAACTAAAACACCTTTAGGATAAAAAAATATCCTAAAGATCTAAGCCAGAGTCTCCAATTACAAACAGAAGAGTTGCTGAAAAGTGGCACTAGTTCATTTTTTGAGACATTCATTTGTGGCCCAATCAGAATATCTAATCAGTACTTCCCTCACGATAGGAAAAGCATATAATATTTGAATAGGCACAAACCAATTTTGACAACCAGCGGCAGAGGCAGCCTGATTATAATAAGAGCATTTCATGCGACCGCAATCTCACTGATATTAAAATGTGAGTCTACATTTAAATAATGTTTTTGCTTTTTCATTACCCTCGGTCCACATAATGCCTGTGTTATTCAGAACTCCAAAATCCAATAATTTTTCATGCTGCTGTAATCTAACATACTCTAGTGAGTCAGAACGTAAGAAGGATGATTAATTCACCCTTAAACATTCCGAATCCCAAATTTGCTGCATGTGGGTGGTGCATATTTCTGAGGGGGAGAAAATTGTATATTGTTAATCTTTGAAGAGTTTACATAATCATAACTGCACTAAATACCAAATACCAAAATCACTTTAAAAGCAAATTTGTCATACTCTGCATATAACTGTTCTGAAAAGCACATGAGTGCAGTAACCTCAGATTAACCTTGAATATCCCAAACTTCAGCAGCTCCTGAACAGCGAACGTAGCACCTCAGGGAAACAGACCCAAATTTCTTCTTTATTCCTTCTGTTCAATTGCTGACTACCTGTTCAGGTGATGAAGAGTATGGTCTGCCAAGCTGAAGGTCTCCAGCTCTCTGGGCAAAATGTACCACCTGCTCTTTCCTTCAGTTTGAACAACTAAAAGTCTATGCATTTCTGCCCCCAAAACTGCTCAAATTCATATAATTCACTCTTATACAGTAGAGTTGTGAAAATTCTGGTTTAAACATTCAGTAAAAAAACAGTATGTGTGGCATGATGTTGATTGCAAAAACAAATTACTAAAGAAAACAAAAATAATTATTTCATTCAACTATTTCCTTCTCTTTCCGGTCTTAAAAGTCTTGGAATGGGTTTGGAATGACACAAGGGTGAGTAATGATTTAAAAACATTTAATTATTTTTAGATGAACTCTTTAATATTTGTGGTAATCAACTTCATAACAGCCATGTGTCCTTTCGCTATTTGAGCTAAAGTTGCACTGACTCGCACTTAAAGTTTTAAGCTTTTTAAGGCATGTTCTGCATATTTTCTTCCAATTCGCTCTTCGAATCACTCCGGCTCTTGTGGGTGCTGGTCCAGGCCGCTTCAGAGTTCAGTCAGAGCGAACAGGCTATATAAGGTCAACTGCTAGTTTCAGCAGCAGAGTAATTGCTAAGTAATTGACAGAGATGAGCTATTTATACAGTGTAAAAGTACACAAAATGCACTTCAAGTGAGTTGGAAATTACTCATAAAAACGTCTGGATGAATAATACTAAGCAGAAATTCCTTTAATCTATCTCTCTATGCAAGTTATTGATGTGGACATATTTGAATCTCTCCCAAAAGCACTACTTATGGTGTGCTTGTCTTACCATACAGCAAAAATTCAGTGATGACTTAATACATACTTTGGCAGCTGCAACAAGAAGTTTTGGACCCTACATCAAAGACATCGGTAGATAAAACTTTTACCCACCTACTGTCACTGAGCACCTTACATCATTGGCACAGTGTGGAAAAACACAAAAAAATGGATTTTCTCTGAGATCTAGAAGCCCTCAGCCTCACCGAAAAGCAGAAAATGCCCATATTTGCACATCTGGCACATGAAGTATTCCAACTATGTCCTGCTGTGGCGTAAAAGAGGTGTTAAGGGACAGAAAGTGACCGCCTTCAAAGTTGAGGAAAGTGCTGTGCCCTTCCTCTGAAGATCTGAAGATACGAGCATCTCGCTTTTACGTCATCGTCTCGTAGCCGACAAGGTCTAGAATCAACCCTACGTGATCGGTCAGCAATACACAGGATGGAAGTGTGATGATATTCCTCGCAGAAATATTTCCTCAAGCTTCAAAAAGCCTGTCATCAGATTCTAGGATTTCACAAAAAAAGATTCGGAGGAATCGAGCCAAGAATAACCTCCCAGTGGAATTACTGTTTTTGTGCACTGGGACAGCAGTCATACGGGTATTTGGGAGGAAGCACAGCACACACTATCAGCCCTGGCCTTTCTTGACTTCTTAATCTTTACTTCCTTCCCTCCAGAGAACCACCAGCAGCACCGCTACTACGTCCAAAGCCCCAGCTGCAAATGAACAAGCATGATATAAAAGCAGATTTGGCTCAGCCCCAAGGATTTGGGCCCACATACTTCCCAATTTTCAGATTAAACAGCTCCTGTCTCTGAAGTGCTTCCAGGAGCGAAAGGCTTTTGTTGCTGGGAATAATCCACACATCCTCTCCAACATCCTGGGGGATCGGCATCTCAAAGTGCCCCTCTCCTGGCCTCAAATGTACTTTGTTGATTACTCTTTTTTTGCTCTGATTTGGGCTTCAAGAAGGCCTGGAGGACTGTACCATTCCATTGAGAGGGGGCAACCGTCTGTCTCCTGCTGACCCATACAGGGCAAAGGAGAGTGAAGATAAGTATCTGTTTCTCTCACACAGACATATTTCTGTAATCCACTGGCAGTTATCACAGGATGGCTAATAAAACCCAAGCTGTAATAAACAGTGAGGCAACTAAATACTCCCCAGACCAAAATCCTGTGCTTCCCATTAGCTTACGCAGAAAGGGAGTAGCTACTGTAATTCGGGAAAAGAAAAACAGGAGTGACCGCTGTTAAGATGTATGCCCAGTGCTAATTAGAATGTGACATTTTCTCTCAGTGAATGGCTGGAACCAGCCTGGGGCACCGGGTAATGACCTCATATCCTGTGGAATACTTATTCCTGGACAGAGAGATGGTGGGAAATACGGGAAGACCTGTGGTCACCCTGTGTATGTTTGCCAAATGAATTTGCTTTACTACTGTTTGCTTATATCCGAAGTGGTTGATTCACTGGAACTTGCACAATGCATGAAATTCCACCAAATTCTAGTCAAGTACGGATCTGAAAAAAAACACAAAGCTTGCTATACTGTAAACACAAACAAAACACAGTGCACACACACCTCATTGAGCATTTCCTGAGTAGTGACCTTCCTGAGCAGGGTAAGGAAAATGGGTTTCACTGCTGCCATTTAAACAGATCCAACGGGTTCTCAACACCCCAAGCCACCCAAACTACTAAACAAACAGGACGCTTGGCCAAAAAGAGCCTTTAAATCGGTCAATTCATAAAAACTGCAGCCTCCTGGAGGGCAATGCCAAAAGGCCAAAAGGGAATTAACAGACACAGCTGCCAAGTGATGACTTGATATTCAGAGTACTCGATTTCTGAAACCTCTGCTTTGCAGACTAAATAAGAGGGGGGGGGGGGGGGGGGGTGTTTTAGTTTACTGCTGTTGATGAGAATTTAAAACTTATTCTTATGCAGTATTAAGCAACTTGCTACTGAGAAGCTACGTGCAAAAATCGGTGAAAATCAATATGGATGTAAGTTTGGGTTTCCCTGACAAACACCTAAAAATCTGTGGTGAAAACATGTTCATCTAGAAAATGTTTCATTCTTATTTTGTTGCACATCTGTATGACTTTCTATAAAAAAAAAAAAAAAAAGAGAATTTGAGAAAAATACCCTGGTCGTTGTTTGCAATTTTCTTATAAAATGATGAAAATAATGCAATTTTTTTGTCAAAAAGCTTAAGATGCTTAAGATTTAAGAATGCTGCATGCTACAGATTAAACAAATATTTTATTTAAGAGAAATTAAGCATTTACCTGGCCATGCCTAGACTGGAGAACCCTGAGGGAACAATGAGCACATCTAGACGTGAGAACGGATGGACACCAAGAACAGAGTGGGCTGCAGTCAGACAGAGAGGCAGTAGGGGTAAAACCATGTCATTTGCCTTTTGCAGGTGGCAGGGTGGGGCAAACACCCGGTGAGGAATAACAGTCTGAGCCCTGGCAGCACTGAGCATGAAGCGACAGGGATAGTCCATGTGGGAGCAAACGTACTGCTGACTGTCGCTGTCCAAAGATAAACTGCAATATAGAGAAAGATGCAAATATTCAAGCAGAATAACCTACAAACAATAAACATTTAGGCTTTGATTCAGTATACTGAGGATACTGACATGTCTAGTTTTCTGTCAACTGCACACATGAAACATCAAAGTGTCAATGTGTCCTCTAAAGATAGCTATAAAAGTTACATATATGCAAGAAACCAAAGACAGATCACAGTTTGCAAACAGATCTGAGAAAGAAAACCAATAGCAATGCAATATGGAAATATTGATGACTGTCAATAGAATGCATCATATTTTAGCATCATCACTACATACATATCATCATAAAGATTGTGTAAAGATTTCAGCTGAACATTTAAATCACCTGTTAATTAATTTTCAACAAACAAAAACACAAAGCACTGAAAACATGCAATGTTTTAAAAGCACCGAAATGTATGTTACTTTTTTCTGTTACGCAAAGCTGCTGATAATTAAAGACTACATCTTGTTTTTCCTGATATAGTTTTTTTTAAAAATCTATTTCTTAGGGATATTTTAATTTAATATATAACATAGATATAATAATAATAATAATATATATACTGTAAAATATGCTAAAATAAAATGAATAATAATAATAGAACTATTGTTACAATAAATAAAAAAAATAATAGGGCTTAGATCTATTTTCCAAAAACTACAAACGTTTCAACTGAGTCTAAATGACTGACATCACAGCAAGATACCTGGGTTCTGTGACAAAAGGTTTGTCCGTTTTTTCCACCTCAAAGTTGGGATGGTTTACTCCAGCCTCTAGCCATTGCCCTACCGCTATGGTGAAGGTAGAGGCTGGCATTGGCATTGTCACATAATAATCCCACTGCAGAAAACCTGAACGGAGTAAAGAAAAGACTTCAGCATTTTCCATCATAAAATTAGCGCATTAAATTACACCTCCGTGACTCTGAAGTGCTGAGCAAGGGTTTTAACTGTACCTGTCTCCTCGGGCTTAGGAAAGGCTTGACTTTCACCGCTCATTAGAACAGTGCAATCACACGGTGCTCTCACACGCGCCTGCCACGTTGACATGGCAACAGGTGGCTCCTGGCACGGGAAGAGGGCTCTGTTGTTAATAGGCGAGCCCATGGTATATACACAGCATCTAAAAGATGAAGATGTGGCATATGGATATCCCGGATATGGTTGTGTGTGTTTGTAGAACTGGTTGAACATGTGGACTCTTCGTCGCGATATTCATTTGAAATTTAAAAATATGAATTATTACAATATATACTGAAAAATAACGTAATACCTAATATTTCGAGTTGAACGGTGGCGAAGGAAAGACTTTCTAGTAAGTTTTTTCTTTCAGTAAAGACGATATTTTTAATATTTAGAAAATTGCAGTTTGAATCAGTCTGATGATTTCTTCTTAAAGCAACAGTTTCTCAAGTCAACATCCTTATTTATATTTTATAGCCTACACGGACCTATGTATCTCGAATCACAACAGAATGTCGATTGGGCCAACTTTATGAGAAGTTTATTAAGCCGTCTTCGCGAGTTGCTGTCAGACAGTCCGATTCATAGATATACACGTGTCTATGGTCCGACTCACGAACAAACGATTCTTGAAAACGCTTCTTTTTAGTCCGATTTATGAACAAAAGACTCGCTCCCAGTAATAAACCATTTGAATCATTACCTTTGTTACTGTTAAAACGTAAATACTGTGTGTATACACATGTAGAAGCCAAGAAGGCTTTTTTATCTTATTAAAAACAATACATTCTAAAAGATTTCTGTCCAAATTTATTTGAATTACATCGAATTTGAGACTCTAGGACAGGGTTTCTCAAATCTTACCCTGGAGGTCCAATGCACTGCACAGTTTAGCTCCAACCCTGATAAAACTCACCTACCTGTGATTTTCACTAATAAACACTAATTTACATGCTCAGCTGTGTTTGATTGGGGTTTGAGCTAAACTCTGCAGTGCACTGGACCTCCAGGGTAAGATTTGAGAAACCCTGCTCTAGGAATTGTATGAAAATAATCTAACCCTAGTTGTGGGTGCATGTAAATATCTACACATGGTTGGTACCTGCCATCCTGGTCTTTTGTCCACCTCACAGAACCACCTGTGGGCTTAGTTTCATACCATATTCTGACAGCACGTGGGAAATCATGTGGGGAACAAACCCCTTCCTTCCTGATCTGAAGACTCCACCGGTCTGTGTGGAACCGTAGAGGATTGGCATAATGAACAGCAGGGGAATGGCTGCACTGGACATATAACTCATGCTGCAGTCTCCAGCAGATGGAAGACATAGAGACCAGCCTTTGAACTAGACTGGAGCACAGATGATCCGTATTTGCATTTTGTTGGTCTGCGTCAAGTTTCTTTAAATCAGGCACTGCAGTTAAATCCAACTCTTCCACTCTTGACACTGCCAGATCACAGCAATCCAGCACCAAGGTGAATTCTTCACTCTCATTACCCCACAAGACACTACTGACATCATTTCCCCCACTCAAACGTGATGGTTCCTCAGGGGGTATCACCTTATTTGGCTCAGGTGTGGTGGGTGAACTTACGTCATGTTTAGATGACACCCGAGATATGTTTTGCACCGGTGTGTTTGATATAGATCCTGGTTCACCTTGTTTGCTAGAAAACACTCCGGGCTCCAGAAACAGAACAATGCTGCCACCAATGACCTTCCTTTGGAAGTGAACAGTCAGGTCAAGAACATAGTGTCGGACGAGCATATGGTTGGTGTTAGCCCGCAGGGGCAGGTCATCTTTATTAGGATCCAGATCGCGGTTATTTTCCATATCTTATGGAAATAATCTTTAGGCAGGAACAGATCTTTAAAACCAGGCTGAAATATCATTAGGAGTAATGTAAACGGAATGCTATTATAATTCCGTCTCTTGAAAAATCCCACTGGTTACTGAGTCAGCATCTGGTCCTGAGGAATTTAATAGCCTGTAATTATAAATGTTAAAGAAAATATTACTTCAATGAACCGATGTAAGGTAAACAATCACAGCAATAATCTGTAATTACAATATAAGATAGTCCTCTTACATAACATATATATCCTCAGGCCATCAAACATTCTATTATTGAGTACCATCCTTAATAATTATATGAGTAATTTGCATGAACTTCCAAGCAGGGTGACATGCTAAACTATTTTGAACAAGATTTTGATGTTATTATAATGTACGCATTTTTCTAACTTATTAACAAGAATATTAAATTGCATTGAACATTTGCACTTTTAAAATGTCTTGCCACAGGACTATTTCAAGGAATAGCTCAGCAATAATAAAAAATTGTCAACATTTACTCGCTTTTACGGTGACCGGGAGGGGACGTCTTCGGTTCACTTAGTTTTGTCGTGGCCATGATTTATTAACTCGTGGGAACGTGATATTATGTCGTGGCCACGAGAAAAAGATGTCGTTCCCTCAACATAAGAAGTCGTGGCCACAAGTTTATTGCATAAACAAACCTGCGTGACCATAGCAACCCGGGATTATCAGAGATTAATTTGTATCACATTAAACATTTTATTTACTATTTGTATATTCTATACTATAATCTTCTATTATATTAACTTGTTAGGGCTATATTTTTATATTTATTTCATATATTTATTTCCGGAGTATAAGTATAAGAACGCAGAAATAAAATGAAATATATTTAATTCAAACCCTTAAACTGCATTTTAAATTCCAGTCGCCATAATCAAAGCTTTATTAGGCTACATTATATTACATATATTTGTATTATATATTGTTGAATATTAGATTAGAATTATTATATTAGAATTATTTGAATTTTAAAGTCAGAATGTTATGTACAAAGATCGAAATTATAGGCTATAAATACAATAGGATTATTACAAAGACGATGAGCTAAGGGATATTTAATATTAATGTAATAGGCCTATTTATTTATGATAAACTTAATATAAATGGTGTTTAGCCTACATTGCGTGCAGTATAATAATTGATATAATTAAACAATACATTATCTATTTATATAGTGCTTTTAACAAAACATAAAACAATATGAAATATTTTTTATGACAATCATTTTTATAATTAATAATAATTCAAAATAAAATAATACCGAATCTATCTCTGATACTAAACACCATTTATATGAAGTTTATCATAAATAAATATTATATTAATATTAAATGTCCATTAACGCATCGTCTTAGTAATAATTATCATCATCATCAACAACATCATTATTATTAACCTATTATATTTATAGCCTATACATTCGATCTTTTTACATAACGCTGTCTTTAAAATTCTAATAACTGTAATATCTAATATTCAACAATATATAATACAAATATATATAATACAATGTAGCCTAATAAAGCTTTGATTAGGTTTGAATTAAATATATTTCATTTTATTTCTGCAAATTAATAATTATTAATATAGTCTAATGGCTGCAGCCGTTGGATCATCTTTTTCGTTGAGGAATGTATCATTCACACTTTTTTATTATTTGCACATGAAAACACAACAAGCTTATTTATCATCACACACGGGCATAAACAGACTACAATCATAAATTATACTAGCAATAACTATACAAAACGTTAATTAGGTATACACCTATACTCCGGAAATAAATATATGAAATAAATATAAAAATATAGCCCTAACAAGTTAATATAATAGAAGATTATATAAAATATACAAATAGTAAATAAAATGTTTAATGTGATAAAAATTCATCTCTGATAATCCCGGGTTGCTATGGTCACGCAGGTTTGTTTATGCAATAAACTCGTGGCCACGACTTCTTATGGTGAGGGAACGACATCTTTTTCTCGTGACCACGACATAATATCGATCTCGTGGCCACGACATAATATCACGTTCCCACGAGTTAATAAGTCGTGACCACGACAAAACTTAGTGAACCGAAGACGTCCCCTCCCGGTCACCGTACGCTTTCATATTGTTTCGAAAATGTTTGGCCTTTATTTCTTTTGTAAAAAAACTAAAGAAACAGAAGACATTTTTTTTTTTAAAAATGAGATGGAAATTAGAGCATACGTTTTCGTGAACTATCTTTGTAAGTTCATTGTAAATATACACATGTTGTAACTTCAAACAAACTTTCCCTATGCCAACACATATTCAAATCTATAGTTGAAATTGGCATAGTTAAAATCGTGTTAATGTTTAAAAAAAAAAAAAAGATAAAAGGACTATCCTATTTTATAACTGCCCAAATAAATGTTTTAACAATAAGAATATTTATTTCTATAGTGTTGTCTAAGGATAGGCTACACTCTTTAAAGCGTACATTTGATTTCTCTTCCGTGCAAAGGGGAAATTTAATAAGAGGTGCTTGAAGTGACAATTTATAACCAGGGGCCCATAATCAGGTGTTAAATCACTCACACATAGACACACCATAAATAACCCTTAAGTTAAATACTACTCTCTGGGTGATGACTAGGCAATCCACTCATATTCATTCTGTCTTCATAGCAGTAGTTCTCAATACTGGAGTAACCCAGCACTGCACAGTTTGGATATCTTCCCCAGAGCTGTTCAGTTTATGGTCTTGAAACATTGAAGGTTTTCGAGCCATAGGTACTGTCTGAAATTTCCTATAGGTTTTTATTTCTGATTGATACTTTTGGTCACATTATAGTGACACCGTGGTAGAAGTAGTATGTATGTCCAGATAACATTCACACTCCGGGCCGTAGCGTGCAAGAAGAAAGGTGGTGAAAATCTAGGGACCCCAAGGGGCCCAAGCGATTTTAGTGCAACCAAACCTATGCATAAATGAATGTCTCACAATAACATTAATCACATATGTAGTTTTAAAGGTATAACTTTGTGTAGTCTAATAAATATTTTAACATATGTCATACAATCATAGGAAAACGTGGAGGGAACACTTAGGAATTAGTCTACAAATTGACGTCGCGATGAAACGGCTCTTTATCCTTGTTAGCAATAACTACTTAATAATAGACGTTTCAAGAACCGAATTTGTGGGGAAACGTCCAAACTGTGAAAAGTTCAGGCACGGAGTTAAAACCAAGTTACTTCCACAGATGACCTGCATTTAAAGCGCGTGAGATTGTACGCATGCGTCTGACTCGAATTATGTCAAACAGGGGTTCAAAACTTATCAAACAAATCAGCTTTAATACACTTTAATGAAGCCACCTCAGTTATTGAAGCGAGATTCCAGGTTACTTTTACTTTTACTCTTTTGACTTGCTTACAGTAGAACATGCAACTGCCAGTCAACTGCAATAGCTGTTTAGCACCGCAGCAACATTAAGCTAAAAGTCATTTTATATACACCGAGAGTTGTTTCACGAACCTGTTCCTCCCCGTGACAGCACTACAACGCTTGAAAAGCCGCTGCAACGCCGTCGCATTCAACATACGTCATCATGCAGCGACAGGAAGCTGAGCTGTATCTAATAAGGATTTACCTGTGCTTTGGATGAATCAAAAATGCCTCTGAATTAGTTATATATTAGCCCAAGAATAGATAAAAATATCGCTTTTTAACTTCCAAACTTCCAAACAGGACCATGACACTTTACTAGTTGATTACTCACATGAATAGGAGAAAAGAAATGTATTTCAAGTTTTTTTTTTATTTTATGTTTAAATATACAAAGGCAATAGCTCATTAAATATGGGTAAAATAATAGGCGCAAAATAATTTTTTCATTTAGTTTATACACAAAATGGGGGGGGGGGGGGGGGGGAATTACAGAGGTATTTAAGGATATCTGCTTTCATTACCCAGGAAATCAAAATATACCTTCCATAGCCTTAAAAATAACGATTTTTGCCATATTTTTTATTTGAAATGTCACATAAATCAACGTCAGGAATGATTTATTAAGAAATCCCTCTGTAAATATCTTCTGAATACTAGTGAGAGTATAACTGGAAAGTTTGGTGTACATAGGTGCAACATAGGCTGATATTGTTACCGGAAAATGACAAAAAGAAGAAAGTTAAGGTCACAATAAACCAAATGTAATATAATAATCATTTGAATGGTTTTTTTTTTTACATTTTCCTTATAGTATTTCGAAAGAACACATTTTGAAGGACTAAACTAGCCCAAAATCTCAAAATTGACCACTGCATAAAAACGATGTTTTTGATGTTTTTACTCTCATTCCGGCATAATATCATTGCGCCTGCTTCACTCATGGTACGGCAGCAAAATTCCTTAATTATTACGCCGGAATGAGAGAATAGTTCCTAGTCATATCAGCCTAGAAAATCACAACTTTGCATTTTCCGCCAGT
>JAUMHP010000294.1:2997603-3025955 GCA_032361065.1 Enteromius trimaculatus
TCACACCGGTGTGATCAGGCTTGGCTGGTCCCTGGAGCGTACGATCACACCGGTGTGATTAGAACGTTCAGTGCATCGCATCGGTGTGAACGTACGTGTGAAAGGGTTAAGTCCAATAAAATAATTTGGGTCGCACGCAAATCAACAGGGTCGGTCGGCAACCGGAAACTTAGATATATTTTTTTAGGCCTTAGTAAATTACTGGTGTTTGTGCCTTATTTTATGCCCAAAAAAAGGATGTCTAAAAGCAGACACCCTTTTCTTGGTAGATTTTTCAGGGTTTTTTGAACGTAGAATGCACTAGATTGAAGCGTTCGTCTATTATGCACACACATTTTGCACATCTTTTGCAGCATTTTGCGGATGGCTAAAATTCCAATGACTTTGCACTCAAGTTAAAAAAAAAGGACCTTACACTTTTTCCACTCCCCACGTCTCAGTTTTTCAATGTGAAAACGTGCTGTGTGAATGGCCACTCTGACCTTTGATATTTAATTTTATTTTTGTACTGTTGATTGTTTTCTCATCCAAATTGTTCTTGCGTCCTCTGAGAAAATGCCCCTCAAGCATCGGTAACAGGGATTTTGAATTAGCATTCGTAATGTTCCAGAACAGCTTAATCCAAAAACAAATGTACATCAGCCTTGAGCTCTCAGAAGAGCTGGTTGGCGTTCATTGGTAAAGGAACGCTTTTGGTTGTTGTTTTTTTTATGGTGGAATGGTGTTATCTCTAGGCTGTCTTTTTTTGGAAAAGAAAAAATAAAATAGAGCCATTCCTTGCTTTTTAGTCATGCGGTGTCCGTAATTATAATGCAAAAAATGGGGGTCGAACATGTTCTGAACTAGATGAAATGAAATCCCGCTTGCTTCCACATCCTAACACCCACACACCCTCTTGTTAAAAAGATGTGATTCATGTGCACAAACCTGAGTTGGGACTCTAACTCTTGACCCTCACTCAGAAATGGCTCTCATACAGCCTTTCAGCAAGCCCAGACACAAAATTATAGTCCACTTCAAATTACCCATTACCTGACAGAACTTAAGGACACAGAAGTTACTCAGTCTCTGCTCACTATTCTGCATGAAGCTTGTTCTCTTATATGTTTTAGGGCTTTCATGTTAATTATAAAAACACCAATAATGCATGCATATGTACATATACACTAGTCCAAAAACCAAAATGTGTTTTTTTCACAATTGATGCATAACATATAAGTCTGTTATTAGTCCATGTTGTCATTAATGAAATGTCATCCTTAATGGCTTTTAATGGTCTCCTGAGAACACCGCAGATGGACATTAAATCAGTGGGGTACAGTGCTTTTTACAGATGAGTCCTGGTTGTGCATGAACTTCCTAGACAGGAGGGTCTGGTGTCGTCCTGGGGAGAGATATTTGCCGCAAAATTTGGTATGACCGTATTGGCGGATCATCAGTCATGGTAATGGGAGGCATCTCCATGGGAGCAAGGACAGAGCTTGTCATCATTGAAAATGGCAGCCTGACAGGCCAACGGTGAAATCCTGAGACCAATAGTGTGGCCGTATTCATATTCTGGTGCAATTTGGCCAGATTTGGTGCTAATGGAGGACAACGCCGGCCCACATCAAGCAAGACTGGAGACGAAATTCTTGGAGGAGGAGGGCATCTCAAGAATGGAGTGGCCAGTCCGGTCACCCGACCTGAACCCTATTGAAAACATTTGGGAGCAGCTACATTCAAGAGTGCAAGCATGCCAGGTCCCTCCAGGAACCTGTGTGGAGTTGCAAACAGCATTGCTGGAGGCCATCCCTCAACAGAATATCCAAAACCTCATCTCAAGCATGCATAGGCGATGTGAGGCTGTGATCTGTGTCTGGTTCTCTCAGCACATTACGTTTGTCATTTCTTGTTCTTGACTTGTTTTTCACATTCGTTAAAACATTCAGTTCATGTTTGTTTTACAGTATGAACTCAGATTTTTGATCTGCTGCAACATGTGCAATAACATCTTGTTTTTTCAACTGAGAAAGCCTTCTTTACTGTTTTGCGTCCTACTTCAATCTCTGACACTTCACACAGAGTGACTACAGTACAGTATCCAGTGCATCACCATTATGACCATTGTGCTGGCTCCCTAAGGCATTCCAAAGGCACTTCACTGCAGGAAAAAATGTTTAAGAGGTATTTCTAGTCCATTGTGACTTCGTGTGAATCACAAAAGTACTGAACAACCAACAGTATTTTGATGCACTGTTGTCGTCATGAGTGTGTGACAAGGCACTGCACGCCTTATGACAAATAATCATGTCTGGGCACCATTAAAAGTGATGAGGCATTGGTGACAGCATTGATTAACATTTTTGTCCACTTCCAATGTTGACTAGTGTACACTAAGTTTTAAAAAAAGTAAGATTTTTAAAAATGTTTATTTTATTTTATTTTTTTAAGGATGTCTACTCTGCTCACCAAGCCTGCATTTATTTAATCCAAAGTACAGCAAAAACAGTGACATTTTATTTAAAATAACTGTTTTCTATTTAAGTGTATTTTAAAATTAATTTTTATTTAAAAAAATAAATTTTAGCATCATTACTCAGCATCATTACATCATTGTAATATTCTGATTTGCCACTAAAAAAATATTATTATTATGAAAGTAGCCAAGTACAATTACTCTGAATAGAAATGTAAGTAGAAGAGATCTTTCTATTAAATTAAATTTAAAAAATTCTAAAAAATTTACTTGACTGTTTTAAATATTGATAATAATAATAATAAAAAAATTTCTTGAACAGCACTGTATTAGAGTGAAATATATTTCACAATATGCTGAGTTTTGGATCAAATGATTGCAGGCTTGGTGAGCAGAAGAGAATTCTTTGAAAAACATAAAAAATCTTACTGTTCAAAAGATTTTGACTGGTAGTGCTTGTAAAAATATCATCAAGGCTGAAGTACACCAAAGCTCACTTAGATCTGTTCCAAAACCATTTTGAACAAATTTTCATAAAATTAATTTTAGTTAAATTATTTTCAGGCAACCACACAAAGAAATGATTTATGATATTTTAATGAGGACCAAGGACAAAGTTTGTTCTTTGAGGTTCCCTGAAAGCAGTTTTTTAATATTAATTAGGAAGTGTCTGCGGCTAACACGCTGTAAAGAGGAAAGCCACCTTGGGGCAGTCGTGGCCTAATGGATAGGGAGTTGGACTTGGGAGTTGGAAGGTTGTGGGTTCGAGTCCCAGGTCCGGCAGGGATTGTGGGTGGGGTTAGAGAATAACCAGCACTCTCTTCACCTTCAATACCACCACTGCTCCCCAGGCGCCGCAGCAATGGCTGCCCACTGCTCCGGTTGTGTGTTCACGGGGTGTGTGTGTGCACTTGGGTTAAATGCAGAGCACAAATTCCTAGTATGGGACACCATACCTGGCCACATGTCACTTCCTTTCCTTTCCTTTCCTTTCCTTTCCTTTCCTTTCTTTCCAAAAGGTTATGTTTCTGGTTAATTATCATGAAAAAAAAAGAAACATTGAATGTAATACCCAAAAGTTCACGGACTTCATAAGATGTGATAAAGAATCATACAATTGTCTGCAGTTGTTCAGCTCTGTTAAACTACACACAGCCTTTTGTCACACTGTCACAGGCACTTCAATTGTTGTCTAGGAAACGGCATTAACGCTAGTCACCGTTGAATTGCCACGCATTTAAATGTCCAGCCGGTTTGTGTAGGAGAGAATGAATTTAGAGAAGCGGATAAGGATGCAAACTGACAAAAGGAAATCGCCTGAAGTGAAGGGCATAATTTCTCGTCTTCATCAGCAGGCTTGAAAAGCACGGATGGTGTGATTTACAGGGGAAATATTTGATAAGTTGTCATGGAAACTCTCAGTCTGCTGTCCACTAAAGTTGCATTTTTTCCCTGTGAAATATCCCCTCAACGCTTATATACACACACACGCGCACCCACACAGCACTTCCATGTGGCACTTCCCCAAAGTGTAAACAGCTCTTCTTCCAGAATGTGTCTCCTTCAAAGCCTGCATAAATGAAGAAGAAAAAAGCCCAGGTGTCTGCACTTGGACCCTTTCTTTCCACTTCGCTCCCTGTTATTGTTATTTGCGTGCTTGTCAAGCTCTCTGTGTTAAGAGCCCTTTGCAGCGATGATGAGAGCTTGATGGTTGATTGATTGATTTGCTCTTTGTGGTTTTGAGATAGACTCTTGGAGCATTTTCAATCGGTTAATGCATTATTATTCTTCATCTGACAAGTTTCGTATCCACATACGTCATTTGATGTGATTTGGGACTGTTTTCAAGGATGGAAACTCAATGAAAGCTTACATCACCCTTTGGCAATACTTATTTAGTATTGTTATTAAGTTGTAGGAAAGCCATATGTTGGTCGGGGAACAGCAACTACCTCGAGATACATTTCTGTGAATAATGTACTGTGTCATAAGTTCTTATTACTGCTTAAAACTCATTTGGAAATAAAATGTGTAATTCTTAATGTTTTGAATTGCTTTAGTAAAAAGACAAATGTAACTAAATGAGCCAATGAAAGAAATATTGATATTTTCCCCCCATATACATACAATATACAAATATACACATTCAATTTGACATAATAAAACAAGAAACAAATCAAATAACCGAAACATGATGATGAGCAACTAATAATCAGAATTATATTTAACTTAAGTACCGTTAAATGCTTTAAAGTAGCTGTTTCTTTAACATATTTTCCCTTTCCCACTAAAACTGAATGTTAAAAATTACATTGAGCTGGTGACATAAACCTCACGCATCTGAAGATCATTGAAGGACCATCTACTGACCAAACATTTAACTAAAAAAGGCTTTAAATGTGTCAAAAATATACTTTTTTTTCATCAACATGTTACACACACATATGTAAGTGATTTATCAAGTCATGAAACTCTTGAAATCAGTGTTCTTTTAGTATTATTTCTTATCACACTTCTAAATATCTTCAATAATTTTTTTCTTTAATTTTAATATTTGGTTGGTTTTTTTTTACACGTGGTTCTCTTTTTTATCATTATTAATAGTTTTATTTTTAGTACTTCAACTTATTTCAGTAAATTGTCAAGGCAGAAAAATAATGTTTTTATCTAATTCTAATATTTTATTGTAATTGATCTTTATTTCAGTTTTTGCTTTTATTAGTTTTAGTTAACAATAACACTACTGGTTGAAATTCCTATCATAAGTAGTCACAGAAAACTCATTGGAGGCATCTTACTACTAGCTATAAGTTGTGGTTTGTCTTATCGGACCTATATTAAGGTGTATTTTAATGCAAAATGGGCCATCCCTAATTGTTATATATTAATGCATAATTAGCCATATGTCGTTTTCTAAAGTAATGTGATAATGTGATATCTTCATTCCAGGTGCCATTAAGATAAATAGACCTTGAAAAATAATATATATTTGTTACAAGATCTTCCTCTGTACACAATGCAGACACATCTAGTAGACAAAACCCATCAAGACTTTTTCCTGGCGATCGACCGTCCTGCAAGGTATAGCTCCAACTCTAATCGAACACACCTGCCTTTAATTTTCAAGCGATCCTAAAAAACATAAGTAGTCGATCACCAGGAGCAGGGTTGGGCACCCCTGCTTTAGGTATTCCATTCATATTCACTTCTTTTTATTGAGAATCTACTCCAGCGTTTCAAGTGCTACTGCCTCTGTTGGAGACTGAAGGAGATCATGCTGGTTGAGCTCGAGCCCAATACTTTGAGAAACAGCAGAAGACATTTTCTTAAATGAATTCCCACAGCCCATAAAATAGATTTAGGAAATTCCTGTAAAATGGCACGACGGGGGAACAGGAAGCATGAATGGTCAAGGCCGTTTCCATTTTTCATAGCGGAACTAAATTATGCCAAAATATCCAGGCATTTACTTAATGTGTTGCTTCAGGCATGGCAGGAAATGCTGTGTTGATGCATTCGAAAGCGAAACAAAATCTATACGGCACACAACATCTTATACTCCTCATGGATTTCTTAGCCTCCGTGTGCCCAGTTTGTCTGTATTCAAGCATGTTTGAAAAAAACAATAAAATCAAAATCGTCACTGAAAAGGTTTTGTTAAGTGACTCCAGCCACAGGTAATCTGGTTTATGGTTTCCTAGCAACAATGCCCTTTCAGATCCCCTCCAAACAAACCTGACCGAGCTCTCCTGTGCTCTTTAAATTGAACTAAAACACACAGACCACTGTAGGATTTGATTTGAATTGCTTAATTGGTTCTCAATTGTTTCCTACAACCTGAAATATTATGTGTTTGTAATGTAAAAGTGCATTTTGATTTACATGTATGTGTTGCTCATGTCTTGCAATATCTGTATTTGCATGTTTTCCTTCAGGGTAAGATGGTGAAGGGCATGGGAGGGGCTATGGATCTAGTGGCCAGTGCTGGAACTAAAGTGGTTGTTACAATGGAGCACTCTGCTAAGGTAGGTGTAATCATATGAGGCCGTGTTATACTGGCTTGTTTGCAGCTCCTCAATAAACATAATTTTATATAGGGTCATTTGCATTTCAGACACAACGCGGCCATTTGTTTGTTTATGCTCTGCTGATGAAAAGATTTCCAAAAGAAGTTAAATTATCAAGTTTTGCAGATCACAGATAGTTCTGGAACGCAGACAAGCCGAGTGACAGATGGTAAAGTGTTGGATTGAGCCAGAGTGACCCAGAATGATGTTCCGGGACCTTTAAATTATTGAAAGAAAAGAAATTCCATTCCATTTTGATCAAGTATACAAATTCTTTTTTTGTAGCACTTTATTTGAAGGTGTCGTTGTTACACATGTTGCATATAGTTACTTTTTTGATTATAATAAATGATGCATAATTACATGCAAGTAACCATATAGTAAGGACATTAATATGTATAATGTATAATTACACTGTAGCAAGGACACTTTAAAATAAAATGTAACCAAAAATGTAAACAAGTCAGTAGCGAATTAAATGCAATGAAAAGAGACCCATTTCTGACATCTGCATTTATTCAGCAAGTATGTATTAAATTGATCAGAAGTGATAGTATTTCTCTTTTTACTGAATATTTCAAGTAAATTCTGTACTGTCTACTCATCACAGCATACTGGAAAAAATGTACCATATAAAAATATCGATAATAATAATAATATAATATGAAATTAATAATATAATATGACACTGGAGTAATGGCTGCTGAGTAGTCAGCTAATAAATAAATTACATTTTAAAATAAAGTAAAATAGAAAACACTTTTTAAGATTCAATAACATTTGCCAATATTATTTTTATTTTAATTTTTTTCATCAAATACATGCAGCTTTGGTAAGAATAAAAAAATTTGGTAAGAATAAAAATTAATTAATTAATTATTAGAAGTTGCTTGGATTATTAAAAGTGAATTTTAGAACCAAGGACCACTCGTGTCATATTTGTATATTTATCCATGCATGACTATTTCTATGTCACTAGAACCACCTCTCAGTATGAAAACTTCCCCACTCCAAAAATCCTCATTCATACCCTATCTTTTTTTAATGTCAGCACTTTTTGCGAAGCTACTTACTAAAGTAATACAAGTGATGTTTTTCTCTTGAGACTTTGGCAAATCAGTTCTCAAAGATATGGTACATGAACAGAATATGTTGCGTTCTGCTGTAGCATTCTGTTATTTAGGTATTTCTTCAGCATTTCTTGTAATTCCTCCAAGTAGTTTTGTTTTTAAGTGATGATTGCATCAATCAGTTTTAATGAACAGATTCTATTGAGTCACATTGCACGGCACGTATTCCCTGCGAGAAGGGCATCATTATTTCCCGTGAGTGACAGAATCTCTTTTCCCTAAGCAGACAGTCGGAGAGGCGTCAGTATTCTGAGAAGCTTTCAGCTGTGCAGACAGTGCAATGCATACACGCCGTGTCAGCCGTGTATGCTACACCTTTTTGCAGTCTTAGAGGATAGTTACCTAAAAATGAACATTTACTTGACCTCATGTTTTTCCAAATTTGTATTCTGTTATTTTTTCAGTGGGGAACATTTTATTTTGTTTGTGAAAAACATAAAAATAAATGTTTTGCTCCATGCACTTAATGTCATTATTCCCTGTTATTAGAGATATTCTGTACTTTTTAGATTTCATTTTTGGTCAGTTTAGACCAATGTTATTTTAGTTTCATTTATATGCTACTAGAGGTTTTGTTAATATTTTGAATTAGATTTTGTTTTCTGTTTTTATTACTTTTTTTGTTCGTTTTCATTACTTTTTTTTTTTTACATCAGTACCATTTTTTTTTTATATTTAGTTATTTTAGTACTGCAAATTGAGCTAAACAAAAATGTGAATTATTTAATAAGCTTAAGTAACATTTTTGTTTTTTCGGTTTTAGCTTTAGTAAGCATGAATACCATGAAAACAATAAATGGCTGTATCACATGCAGTTTTAATAATGATGCATCCCTACAAAAAAGCATCATGAAAGTGTCCTGTAATCGGCTTTTGCAGTTCATACCAAGTATTTTGAAGCTATATATAATAACTTTGTATGTCTTCAAAAGATTTGTAATATACTGCATGAGTCACATGGACTAGTTTTTCTGCTGCTTTTGTGATGTGGTTTTGTAGCTTGACAGCCACTGTGAACTGTCATTTAATGGAAAAAGCCTTGTAAAGATTCTTCAAAACCTTTGACAGCATATGGGTTTGAAACGGCATGAGGGTGCACTTTACTCTTCCTAGAAACGGTTCTTTAGGTACAGCTTCAGTGGTCTGTGCAGCACATTTGAAAATTGTCGATGGACTCACTTCATGCTGTAAAAGAAAGAAAGAAATTCATACTTTATTTGTTTTTCTTTAGAAATTTGCCATCAGCGTGTAAATATTATTTAATAATAATATCGATTAATTAGCAATATTTCTTTTAATTTAGAATTTGATATAAATAGATTATCATGCAGCAGGCTGTAGTAATAAAACTAGTAGTACACTAAAAAAAAATTAAGCAAAATTAAACAATTAAGCATTAGTTGAGCAAAAATTACTCGTGTTTTTGCTCAACTAATGCTTAATTGTGAACAAATTAACCATTAATTAATGCTTAACTAATGCATTATTTTGGACTCCTATTCTGAAGTGTTACCAAAAAGGAAAGAGCGAGACAGACATAGATTTGGATGTTACGCTGTGTCCATCATCAAAACCCCATATTAGACCTAAATAACACCACTGCTCAATAATCTGTCAGAGTTCAGTGTTCCCATCTGTGAAATGTGCTTAAATTTGTTCCAGGGTCGTGAATAGTCTTGATTATGATGGCGGTGACATAATTCCCTTCACACCACTCAGATCACATTGGTCCAGGCAGAGATAGGGTGAAAGACAAGAGAGATGGGCATAGAAAGACATGGCTGCTGTTCACATGCTGCCCTTGCTTTGTTGATGCTGGCAATGGCCGGCCTGGAGGAAGGCTAACCGGGCCAGCTGCCTGCCCCTGGTGGGATGAACTCTCTGGACACGAGTAGAATTAACCACCATCAGCTATCTAATTATTATCCCCTGATCCAACAGCACATGGAGTCAGCAGGGCCAGTGTATCCATTACGCCTGATGATGAACACAGCTAGTGATTTCTGTACCCATGGGCTGAGTGGATGACGGGGTGGTGCGCCATTCAGCTTTTAATTGATTCAGAGTGCCTTTGCAGTTCCTCAATCTAGATAAACCATGCAGTTTCTAATTTAAACTCTAATGTATTAAAAGTATAAAAAATTAAATTGGAATGTAGTGCGAAGGAGTTCATGTTCAGATGTTTTTCTTTCAAAATGTAGTCATAAGCATATAATTAGATGCAAAACACATGGAGTAGTTCTGAAAACAAAAATATTTATAAAAACATTAATATGGGTTAAAAATGTTTATATTATAACTATTTAAATGATAGTATTAATTATTAAATATGTATGCATATTTAATATGTATTGTAAATAAGTTATATTTAATATGTATCAAACTATATTAGTTATTTTATTATTTTAAATATTACTACTAACTACTTGTAATATTATTAATTATCAGTTATTCATTTCATAGAATATATAAAAATTCTTTATAGTATTATTGTTAGAAATTTTATATTATTTTTTATATTATTTGTTTTATTTTTTATTTTCTTTATAATAATATTGTATTGTGTTATTTTATATAAGAACACCAGAAAGCTGTAATGTAATGTAATTGTTATTATTATTTCTATTTTTTTTTTTTTTTATATTCATGTTAATATATATTACATGTTATTTAATTAATTTATAATTAACAGAAGTTCTATCAATCTATCTATTTATCTAGTTGAGTTTTTGGTAGGTCTTGTTAATTCAGTTTTAAATCAATCAATTAACTTGAAATTCGTTACAAAATCGACCAACCCTCTGACTGTTCTCCATAATACGCATTAATGTACATTATAATTCTGATGTAATATATGAACACTAGTATAGGTTTTTGAATTTATTGTTTTCATGTGCTAAAGAAACCGTATACTTTAAATATGAAATTTTCTACTCTTTGTTTTGTTACACATTTTCTAGGGTGACGAGCACAAGATTCTGGAGAAGTGCAATCTGCCTCTGACCGGAAAACAGTGTGTGGACCGTATAATCACAGAAAAGGTGGGTTTTGATTTACAAGAGCCATTGATTTTACCTTTTTAACACAGGAATCTACTTTAATCAACAGCCCACATAGAGTCTAACCAGGCTCTGTTGGTAAGAATAAACATCTATTCAGCAGCTTATCACTTTATCAAAATGCCAGCTCGTCTCGGATGAAACTTCAGTCGTCACAGTGAAAAGCTGTGAAAATGGCTTTGCTCTTTTCTCTTAACGTGTGTGCACAGTCATAAGAAGACATGACGAATTGTTATGACACTGCACATAAGCAGTGGAAAATGGAAATCCAATTATTGGACCAACCCTAATCAAATCTCCTGATCGGAGCGACATTACATATCGACTGTTTCTGTTTTTTTCAAACCCAGAGCTCCTTAATGTGAATGTTACCTAATAATATTATCAGCCCTGCCACATGGCCTGTGTTCAGAGAGCTGTGTGCTGGAGACTAAGGATTTGCTTGAGTCTCATCAAAGAGCTTTACTAGATGGTTCAGGGGCTCTTGACTGCTGCGGCTGCTTTCATGGTCTGCTGCTGGCACTTGTTGAGCCGACCTCTCATCTCTCCAGCGGTGTCACTGGACTGTATAACAACAGTCTTTCTCCGCTTCTTACCTGTTAGTCTTCTGTTTCTCTTTGTATGCTTTGCCAGCGTCTGCTTTTGTAACAATTACACACCGTGGTTTCCAATGAAAGGATTCTGTCAACATTAGAAAAGGTTAGACCTCTCCAGCTTCACTGCCACCACCTTCTGTTCAGCCTGTGTTTGTCATGCTACCCTGCTGTTCAACACAACCCCTGTCTGTCAGCATAACAAGCTGAGCTTGTAAGAAGAACCTTTCCACTCTTTAACCCTCGTGTTCTCCAAGACCCCAAGGCCATTTTAATAGCTGTAGAAACATGTTTCGCATCCAGATAGCTCCGTGATACTTGGCTTTTTAGTCTTTATAAGAATTTATTATAATGAAGTAAATACATTTTATCTTGAGAACATACTTTAAATAACAAAATGTTATATTTTGTCTGTTTGGGGCCACCGAGACTGCATTCATTTGATGAAAACATTAAAAACTGTAATGTTGTATAACTGTTTTCCATTTAAATAAATTTAAAAATATGTTTAGTAATTTATTTCTGTGATGGCAAAGTTGCATGTTAGCATTATTGGTTTAGTCTTCAGTGTCACATCTTCATACATCATTCTAATATGCAAATTTATTGCTAAAATCTTTTTTTTTTAATTATTATTACTAATACTGGAAACATGGAAATATTTTTTTTATATTAAATATATAGGATTCAATAATTGAATTATTAAAAGAACAGCATGTTTTTTAATGCCACTTTATTCAGTTTGATGTGTCCAGGCTGAATGCATTTAAAAAAAAAAAAAAAAAAAATTTGTCCACAAACCTTTGAATGATAATGTATATTTTTCTGCACTGTGATATCATATCTGTTTAGAATATGTTTTATTTATGATAGAATGACTTGAAATATTAAAAATGTTTTAATATATCTAGAAATGACCATTAACTAAAATTAATAAATGCTGTAAAAGTATATTTCATTGTTAGTTTGTGCTTTAGGTGATAATTAATTGAAACGTACCCAAGTTTCAGTAACATCTGTCTACATATTTTAATTAGCTAACATTAGCATTTTAAAAAATTTGCAGAGCAAATAAGATTAATTATGAAATAACTAGTATTATTTTGATGCACTGCACGTCAGTGAGACTAAACATACACAGTGACTCAAAAACGCATGGTTTAAGCTGCTTTTACGAACCTCTCACAAAAATATGATAAGAAAGAGCAAATGTTAAGAGCCAGAGAATATAACTTAACGTATGTTGTTCATATGTTAGTTCATGGACTTATTTTTATGAGAAGATGTTTTCATTATGATGTGTTGTCACAGAAATAGATCCAATACAGGGCAAACATCCTTGATTCCTAGAATGCATATGATTCCAAGAATGACTTTCTGAGCCAATTTGCCACTTGTCATCTCAGCAGCACGCATATCTCCAGCGATGGAAGTTTTTATATAAATATTGCTGGCAAGCTGTGATGTGATTACGCCATCCATCTTGCCGTGTTTGACTGTTCAATTCGCTTTCCCCTGATTGTTAAAAAAAGAAAGTAAACAAGCATGCAGTACAATATCTCTGAGGAGGGAAACATTTTTTGGACTGTCAGAGTTAGATTAATCCTATCGCCTACATTGTTACACATCCAAGCAAATCCTCCAGCAATTAGAGGCTCTCGTTCAGGTGGAAGAGAGGATGCAGAGACAGCAGGCCCAAGGCAAAGCGACAGCTAGCGTGCTGCCCATGGCAGGTTGTTCTCCACAGGTATTGGGTGAAATGACACTATGGCAACATTAGATCTGGGTCACATTGAACGTTAAAGGGATAGTTCACCCAAAAATGAAAACCTCATGTCATTCTAAACCCGTAAGCCCTTCACTCATCTTCAAAACACAACTTAAGATATTTTTGCTAAATTCTGAGAGCTCTCTAACCCTCCCAAAGACAGCAATATAATTAACACAATCAAGGTCTAGAAACTTTAATTTTACGAAGCAATGAGATTAATTTTTGTGCACAAAGAAAAAAAAAGGCTTAATTCAACAATCCATCTCCATTATGTCATGAGATTTTGAATAGTATTACGTAAGTGTTAATTACGTTGCTGTCTGTGGGATTGTCTGAGAGCTCTCAGAATTCATCAAAAATATCTTAATTTGTTTTCTGTAGATGAAAGAAGGTCTTATGGGTTTGGAACGACATGAGGGTGAGTAATGGCGTTTTTGGGTGAACTATCCTTTTAATAGGCTGCTGGTTTCATGCAAACATACATGAATTGGTTCAGTAATGGCCTTTAGCATGCACAGTGCATGCACTCGACCTCTTGCAGGTCATTGTGAACCAAATCACACACGTGTCTTGACTAACAAATGTGTTTTTATGTCTCTATAAGCAACGCTGTGTATTACGTATTGTATTATTATTACAATAATAGAATAAAAAGTTATATTAATAATGTGCTCATCTGTTTTGAGCACATTTAATCACTGCAAGCTGAATGAACACAGGAAAACAAATGCCAAGAACTGCCCTAATCATTTGCAGGTTCATGATCCTATTTTTCCAGGGTGGTCTCAGACTTTTAGATGCAATGTTTTCATTTTATCTCATCACAAAGTGCCTGTGCTTTTTTTCACCACATTGCCTTTCTCTACCCCATCTGACCACATCCTCAAGGTCAGAAGAGTTCACTTACACATGGCTGCACATTTGATGGCACTTCTGTCATGGTCACATTGTTTTCCTTTCTCCTCCAGGCGGTATTCGATGTAGACAAGGACAAAGGTTTAACCCTGATTGAGGTTTGGGAGGGTCTGACAGCAGATGACATTAAGAAGTGCACAGGAACCGACTTTAAGGTGAATGACATAATCAATAAATTGCAGAAACATGTAATAATATTGAACACTTTGCACCATACTGCATGTATTATAGCCCATTATGACATTTCACAACACATAAAACCCTTTAATGCTTGCTTGAATGAAAACGGAACAGCATTAGACAAAATGCAAGGTCATAATTTTGACTTCTGCTTATTTTCCTGTTGTTGTTTTTTCCTAACAGGTCTCTCCTAACTTGAAACCAATGCAGCAAATTTAACGGTTTTAGAAAAAAGGCTCAAGGCTGTTTAGACAGCTGATGGAAACCACACACTTGTTAAATCCCCCACGCAAATCCTTTTAGGGCTTCAACTGAAGATTTGTGAGGAAATTTCTCTGAAGCATGTTCAAAACAACAAATATCCTATAAGGTCATCAAACCATCACAATATCTTCATCTGTTTCAATGATTCCCATGATTGTGCAATAGCCTGAATGGTTGTTTTAGCTTATCAATATCGGTTTATTCAAATGGATTTTTACAGTGTCATTAGATATTGAATAGAAAATATTGTCAATAGGTTAAACAGGAATTATTGTGTTTATTTATGAACAGTATGTCATCATTTCATATTTAAAATTCCCATCTGTCCATCTAATTTAACTTTACAGGTCGGATGCCTTAAATGTGTGTACATATTATTTGTACAAAGCAATAAATGTGTATCAAGACCTAAACAACCTTAATTGTCTTTATAAATCCGTAAATGTTACCCAGTACCATAAACCCAGTTATAACGGTCAGTTTGTTTTATTATTATTAGTGAGATTTGTACAAAATCTGAAAGCTGAATAAACATTTCCATTGATGTATGGTTTATTAGGATAAGACAGTATTTGTCCGAGATATGACTATTTTAAAATATGAAATCTGAGGGAGCAAAAAAAATCTAAATTTCAAAAAAACAAATTCACCAGGAATTTTACTAAATAGCTTCATGCAATGATTTTGGGCGAAGAGAAAACATTTTGACCGCTGTAATTGTTAGCTATTACTACAAATATACCCGTGCTACTAGATTTTGTGGTCCAGGGTCACATATTATTCAAGCTATATGACTGCATTTTGTCAGTTAAACACAAAAGATGATGTTAAGAGACTATTTACTATTTACTTTCACTGTATCTTTTCTTCGTGCAGCCTATGGTTTCACAGTGACTGTCATTCTGACTAAAACACCCTTCTAAATGGATATTTGTACAGTGTTTTCTAATTCTTTGATAACATTTATGAAAGCTCTGTTAATTTAAGCCTGTTATTTTGTCATTTGTGTTGCATCCGTTTACACTTGTTGCACAACCGTTTGTTCTTAACGCCACTTATTAAAAAAAATGCACAGCGACCGTTTTCACGTCCAGCGTGAAAGGTTAAATGTGTATGATGTACGGATCAAGGATTTGTGCGCCCTGTTCCTCTGCACAACGGTAATTGTTCAATAACATCAAATGAATTAATTAAATCCGCGCGCTCAAGTCTATACTTGCGCCCACGCCAGCACACGCATGGGAGGGAATCATTTAGACATCTTCCATGCAACGAGCTTCTATATGTCTGTAAAGAGGCTGTTAAAATCCTGGGGAAATTTTGATGTAGGAGAGGCGCGCGCCGTCTCGGGGGTGTGGTGATGCTCGCGCTGTGAACTCACGCGAGCGCGGGCGCTGAATACAAGAACACTCAGAGCGAAGCACGGACACCGAGCACCACATAACCGACGGCATGGCTTCGTCTCAGGGGAAAAGCGAACTCCGTTATGCGGACTGGATGTCAAGTTTACCGGCCACCTTGCACAGTATCCCTCTTACCAATCTTGCCATACCGGGTAAGTCTTATTTTGCCCTTTAATGCGCGTATTGGAGGAATACAAACTGGACAGTGATAAACTGCTGCAGATTATATATAAATGATTATAGTCGGGTTTTTTAAACGACTTAACTGACTCTTTCAAAAAAGTTTTTAGTAATATTTTAATAAACTCTTGTTCAAAACGCACATTGCGCTGAGAGGTCACCCAAATGTAGCCTAGATATACGGGTACTGCTTGTGACATAAGCTGTTGTGTGACTAATAGGTTGTCGACATAAATATTGTTCCAATCTAGCGAGTTCATAATAATGTTAAGACGTGTGATTGAAATTAAAAAGGACACTTGTTGCTCGGGGCTCGAAATCCGTCTCTGCGATGGATTAAGAGACACATTATTATTACACGTGTGCCACAACCTTGACCAGATATAATATTAGGACATAACACTGAGATTATATATGTAACCGCAAAGTAATTGAATGCGCAGTAAAAGAAATGTGTTCATATTAACCTTATACCCAACATCGCAATCACAGGCAATATTAATAATAATAATAATTTTAAAAACCTAAAAACCTTATTCACAAGGGATAGGCTAATTTAAAAAGCTTTTTAGCCTTCTAAACAGGTTATTGCCACAAATGTTTCTTTGAAGAATCTTTAACATATAAGGAGCTTTTCCATTGGAAAGTGTTCTTTACAAGAACTCTCAGGAACTGTTCACTAGGTGGTTGAGGAACCCAGAATACGGCTTTGCAAAAACCCACTGTAGAAACATTTATTTTTAAGAATGTAAAACACCTTACTCGGTGCCAGTTACCTCAAAACACCTTTCTCGTAGGTAGCACTCCCTATAAACATGCTTCAGCTGCACTTGCTGACTTAGATGTTACATATGCAATCATTAAAAGAACTGTGTTTGTCTCTGCACTGTCCTGAAGTGGAGCAATAAAAATACATTGAAAGACATGTTGGAATCAGAGGGTGCAAGAATGTATTTGCATACAGCCGTTGCATGTTCACAGTGCACAACCAATAAGCATTCATCACTTGTTGAGAGTTGTAGGAATCGGTTTAAAATATTAGTTCACCCCAAAATAAACTAAAAATCTTAAAATGTACAATAATGTGAATGAATTTGATTCTGCGTCTGAACAGAATTGGAGAACTCTAGCATTTCTTGCTCTCCAGTGCATCTTCTGCAGTGAATGGGTTCTACCAGAATGAGAGTCAAACCGGCTGATGAAAGCATCACAAAATCCACAAACGTTAGTTCATTTTCAGCGTTTTCCATTTTTGTCTGAACCGCTCCTTTAAATGTTTAGGCAGGTTGCACAGTATGCTTAACCCTGGCTACACCTAAGGTTAAGCAACGTTTCAGGGGGTAGCAGCTTTTATAAGATACACATAAATAAATACACATGAATTACTCATGAGTAAAGTGTGGTCAAACATAAACAAGATGACCCAGGAGTACGTTATTATTAATTAAGATTACATAAGAACAGTGTTTATCTACTGCTTTTAAATGTTTTTTTATGGCTTACATAGTTCACAATGGTTCTGAAAGTAAGAGGTTTTGAGTTTGGAGTTTGGGTAGCAATCAGCCCAGACAGCTCTGATTAAAACCCATGATTAACGTCTACGTGGCTGATTTTGACACTTTGCCACTGGGACCAATTAACTGGCCTACCACCTCCAAATCATCCTGTTAATCATCAATTATAGATTGTGATTTCTTGATCATACTCTACAGTAAGTGGCGTTGTGAGGGGGGGGAGGGTGCTTTGGGGGCTTAATATGTGTGCTCTTAATATGTTATCTCTTCTGACCCTAGCAACTCCCCACAGTATAAATAAAGTGGAGAAGATCAAGCTACTGAGACTGGTTTGTGCTGGATTCATCATTCCAGCAGTATTATCGAAGCAGTAGCCTACTTAAGGACAACTTGACCCACTGCCATCATCACTCTTTTTTAAAACTTTTGTAAAACAGTCTTGTCGGCGAGGCTGTGGGTGGAAAGTTGTAGTGTAGCAGCTGTTTATCAAAAAGCTTTAAACGAATTAAGGCTTCGGTGAGAATTCTGGACACGTATCACTCCCACACAGATATCTTGCAAATCTTTTGAGCTTTTGAGTTGGTCTTACCAAGTGCGCTTAACATGAGCTCTTAAAGACAAGCAAAAATGATCCATTAAAATGTAAGCATCCTGCCCAGGGGCTTGTGTATAACTGACACTGTAGGGAAAAGTATTTATCTGTCTATTCATCTATCCTTGTATCCATCTGTCTTCCCATCCATCCATTCAGTTATTGTAGAA
Organism: Enteromius trimaculatus; assembly: GCA_032361065.1. Taxonomy (NCBI): domain Eukaryota; kingdom Metazoa; phylum Chordata; class Actinopteri; order Cypriniformes; family Cyprinidae; genus Enteromius; species Enteromius trimaculatus. The sequence goes on from JAUMHP010000294.1 coordinate 3,015,900, forward strand.
ATGCATTTATCATCTGCAACAGTGAAAGCTTTTGTACGTCCATTCATTCATCCATGTTTGTCAAGTCTGATTTTCTTAAGCTACTTGTAATACAGCATATTTTTCAGTTTAGCTGTACACAGATATAATTAGAGTAAGCAATGGTCATTTTAGCTCTTCAAGATCAATTCCAAAAACATAATCATTGATCTTTCGCCTTTGTCTCATGCATATTTCAGTAGTGCTTTATTTCAGCCAAGGGCACTTTTGCTCTCATGCTTTCATATTGTCAGGCTGCTGGAGGTTTCAGTTAATCTCCAAAAAAATAATATTTTTGTTTTTATAAAACTTGCATAATGCACTTTGTTTTACTTGGTCTATATTGAGGACACTAGGAAACCAGACTACCTATTTACTTAATGCTTGTTCCTTGTTTTCTGTGTTGCTGTGCAAGATATTCCCATGAAAAATAAAATAGAAAATAATAAACCAAACCAACCAGCTACACAGTAAATCGCAACGATACAACTTTAGATAAGCACAGAAATCATGTACAGTTGGATAAAATGACAGAGAACAAAGAACTATAATTATTAATTTAAAAATTGTATTGAAACAGATTATTTAATACAAAATATGAATATATATATACATAGTATATGGAAACGTCTAAGGTTACAACGGTAACCCACGTTCCCCGTTACATATGGGACCTCGACTGAAGGGGAACTAACACTATTATTTTGGGTGCTTCCTGGACTTGGGCAGAATTCTTTTAGTGTTTGCCATGGTTTTCTGATTGGTGGAGATTTTTGTGCAGAATCGTGGATAATGTAGTTTTTCACCAGGAATTCAGCTGTTTAGCATGATTGTTTCAAATTGTAAAATGTTTTTGATGGCTTCAACAAAAGCATTCCATTATCAACATTGTAGTTCACAGTAAATCTCTCTTTGCAAGTAATCATTCAAATCATATTCCTCTACAGAGAAAAGACATCGATTTTTATTTTCAGAACTAATGCACTCTATAACTCGCTTTTGATCTGCCTCCATATAACGTTCACTTTTCACATACCAATTTTTTTTAGGTAAAATCAAATCTCACTCTACATTTTCTTGGAAATCCAGCATATTAGTAAGTCTTAAAATTTCTAATAGCAATCCCTTCCTATACAATTATTTAAGAAAGCCATCGGCTTTAAACATCATAAAAGTCAGTATGTGGGCATATTATAGGCCCTGATGTTATTAAGCACTGCCACTCAAAAACTGGCTCTGCCACCTCCTGCTGCGTGAAGGTCACTGTTTGCCCTACGAGAATCTAGTGTGTCTTTTATTTCCTCTATCGGAACTCTTTTTATAGTCATTCCAAATTAAGAGGCTCAAGTAATTATTGCCGCCTCTCAAACCTCTCTCTAAGATTAAAGATTTGACTGATCCTCCTGTTGCAGCTAAACATTGTTTCCTTGCAGCATCAGTATTGGCAGTATTTTGGAGGTTGGCTAGTCGTCCTCCACATACACACTTGCAAAACATGAATCATTCTTCTATTGGCAAACAAGTCCCCGGGGGGCAGACATAAAGCATACCATTACTAAACTGAATAGATATTCTATGTTCTGCCCTCGTATTGTATGTGTCGGGGGATCTTTGTCACTAGAGATACATTATCCCTTTGTTGTGGACATTAAACAGTGTTTATGTACATAATCAACCTGCATGCCTCTGCTTAGCGTCTTCGAAAAATGCCTTTTTTTTGCAGAGGCGGGCTTTTGTGTGGCTCTTATACTACTGTGCTCTGCTGGATGGCTGGCTTGATGAGGTCATCACCCCGTTACAGTCACCATTGTAACTTGCACAGGCGGCAGGACCGGGGAATTGTGTCAGTGCTCAGGGTGCTTGTGCTGAAGTGACAAGCCCACAGAATAAGCAGGACACCGCTGCTTTATCAGCCACCTGTGCCTTGAAAGTACGCAGGGTCTCACAGTTCAGAGACAGACATGGAACCAGGGCTTATTAGGTTTATGGAGAGCCATAATTGATATTCATGCTACGGCTCTCATAAGGGAATGTGTCTCTGCCCCTTAATCATATTTAGCATGTAATCAGCTTTTGAGTGGCAGCCGCTGTAAAAACAGAAAAATCTGTGGGTTGTGAGTGTTTAGCTTTTTTTTTTTATTTATGCCATACAAATGTAAACACTTTATTTTATGCAATGTATTAAGCATGGCACATTTTACTACTTAAGAAATATTTTGCATTATAATCAGTGTTCAAAACAGTTGTGCTGCTCAATTTTTGTGGAAGTGGTAATGCTATTTTCAAGATTATTTCAAAAGTTCAAAAAAGTTCAAAATAATAGCTTTTAATTAAAAAATAAACATTTTGTGACATAGCAAATAAATTTACTGTAATGTACACCTAGTTGATGTGTGCATACAGAATACAAATATAATTAATGATGGACATAGACATAAGTAAAAATAAAAAAATCTTACAGGCTGTACTTTTATGTAGATTTGATCATGAATGATAGCATTAAAAGCATTAGTAAAAGCAAGTAAGTTACTAGTCAGCAATGTTTTGCATAATGTGTCATCATTTTCTTTGTAAAATGATGACATATGTAAAAGCTTTTATGGATTTATCTTTGTAAAACTGAATTCATAAATAATGTATTTCATAATATATTGCTAAAAATAAAACGTTGAAAACTATTTTTTGTTTTATGAACAGTAAAGAGGCACAGCTGAAGTGATCTTGACCTAGTTTTCATACATTGTAGTGTATGTAATCCCACCTGTTCACTAATGAAGAATAGGTGGGATAACACCACTAACCAGAGCTTTTTGTTGATGATCCCGGGCGATCCCCCAATTGTCACGACCCGCCCAGTCTAGGGTTGGCAAGGCCGATGACAAGGTGAATGAAAATGTAAAGTTTAGCCCCTCTCCTGTGCCAGCTCAAATAAACACAAAAGATTTTCCACAACATAACAGATTTATTATTATTTACATTATGTAGGCTAGAAGCATATCTTCGGAAGGGGATCCAGACCTTGAGGCATCAGGAGAGCGACAATAGAAACTCATCTGTTTGGCAAAATATTTTTTCTCTCCATGAACAGCATCCATGGGCAGTTATTGGCTACAAATTTGGACTGATTGTGCATGCTTGGTTGAAGAACAAAAAAATCATCCAACTCGAGGCACATCTTTGTAGCAGATAATTGTTCTCTGAAAATTATTTTAAGTACCCATTTTTCTCTTCTCCTATCATTTCTCTTCATAGTAGAGCATTGCAAATGCCTACCCAAAAAGTTTCCTGCGGTGAAGTGTAGGAATTATTCATTTATTTCCTGACAGATCACACATACACGCATCAAAAATGATTTCAATTACTTAAAGTTGCACTAGAGGCATGAAAAATCGTAATGGATTCAAACGTCAAAGGCACCATTTGCTCTTGTCTGATTCGTCTTTAAATCTGTCCATCCGTCCAATTGTTCATCCATTAATCCTGCACTTCAGACCCAAAAGAGAGGATTTTTAGCCCGCCATGTCTCAATAAACAAGATAAGTGGAGAAGATTAAGTGACCAGACAAGAAATTGCAGTCACCATGGGAAAAAGAGTCACCTTTTCCTGTAATGATTATTTTTTTCCTGTTGAACTGAGAGGCCGTCCCCTGTGGTTGACGGTGACATGTTAGTCTTTTTTGATAAGTAGTTGCATCAACACACAGCAGCCTAAGGGTTCACAGTAAACCCTTGAACAGAATCTGCTGTATGTGTTTCTGTTGCTGGTTTGTTTTTGATTATGACCAGCATGTCTCTAAGCTGCATTATGCGATGTTGGACAGGTAACCCAGGGAGATTTTGAAAGATCATAATGCAAAATAATCCAGGCTGACCCTTATTCACCATATCCACGTAAACAAAAACACATTCAATCAAAAGATAAGAACACTAGCACTTCCTCGAACAGGTGTTTTGTGTCATACGTATACATATATTTTTGTTTGTGCTATAATTAGCTTTTTATTTATTTTGCTGGAGACAGGTCTGTGACGACTTTGCAACACAATTTATTGTTTCAATAATCATCTCTGGATTGCATGTTTTAAAAACAAAAATGAGTCTTTAATCCACTCTAATGTGCCTCCTCTCAGAGGTTCAGAGGTGAAACATGAGCCCAGTCAGTTGCTTTCATTTTGTTAAATGGTCCATTTTCCCAGAAATAATTTTCCTCAAACCTTCCTAATATCAGCTCAGTGCATCTCAAAGCAGGGATCTCATAACAAGAAGATACTCCTTTGCATTTAGCTGAGGAGCTATTAGACCTCCAAATAAGCGCACTGGCTCTTAACGGAGCTGTATAGTTGTTCAGTCCTTTTGAATTTCACATGGTTTTCTTCTGTTAAACATAATACGGATTCAGTGAAAGTTCAATTTCCTTTGTCTTTAAGTTTTGCACAGCACCTTAAGGAGAAAAGACAAGTTGCTATCAATTATTTTTGTTTGTTTAATTTAATAGAGAGATTGAGAATACATAAGAAAATGCATTTAAATAGCAGTCTGTTTTTTATAAATGTTACGCTTACAGCTTATCTCCCTTCACAGTCTCTGTTTTAATGAGACGTACATGGAAATTGTGTTAGCGGAGACTTCCCTCCGTTTCCACGTAGCAGAAGGCATTGCCTATGTTAAGGAGGGAAATGAGACATATACTGTTACTCATTAATCTGAATTTGACACAGGAGGTAACAGCAACAAAATCTGTATATTTCCAGGCTGATCTGTTTAATGAACATCCATTAGATATATGACATACGTTATTGTCATAATCGAGACAGATTGTCATTGAACTGGGAAAACTGTATCAAATCTCTGAGGTTTGTGGTTCTCTTTCTTTCTTTCTTTCTTTCTTTCTTTCTCGCTGTCTCTCCTTCTCCTTGGTTTATTAAAAGCAACATCTAATGTCAAAGCCATTTGGACTGGTTTTGTTGTTGTGGTGATTGCTGAGATGTCGTTGGCGAGCAGACAGCTGTTTGCCTAATAGCTCTTTCCCATGGTGGATGTTGATGCTGCCTTCTGATGCAGAGCTGCATTGTTTATTCATCAAAAATAATATTCGGAGAGTCTCTCTCACACACACAGGTTATAGACTGCTTAATGCTTTCATTTAATCACATTAGCAATGCATCTATTTAAATAGTTGTTTTGATTTTTGGAGATCAAACATAGCACCTGGCTTTGCTCTGTATTTACATTGAAAGCGTGCTTGTGAACTCCACGTTATTATCCTGTAGGCCCTGGCAACGCTTTTCCTCCTGCTGCTGTCTGGATGCAAGTGTTGGCTATTGCATTACTCTGTTATTCCATTTAACCGTTACTGCCATTATATGTATTCTTAGGTTCCTGTTGTACAAAAGCACTGCAGATTGACAGGCCGTATTAGATTTGAGTCTTTTTCAGAGCAAGTCACCTAAAAATCATTGTTCTCATTATTTTTAGAGCAGATGGCCCTGTCCCAAATGGCACATTTGATGTGCACTCATAGTCTTGTGCATGTCTGAAGACCACAAGACCTTAAAGTAGGAATGTTCAGTAATCAATTCAATAACCAGCCAGAATATTCTGTCAGTGAAAAGCAGACTATGTCAGCTAAACTAAAGTCTCTACTATGTTTATGCTATATGATTTGTTTTTTACTATATCAAACATCAGTATTTTAATTTCTAATGTGAATTTCTTTTCGTTACATTTAAACTAAATTACTGCATTGATCCAAGTTTTTGTCTAATGGTCAAGGTCTTAACCATTATACTTTTTATCAGGATCCTTTTGATGAAAGGAAATTTCAGAAGAGCAGCATTTATTTGTACTAATTTAAATGTCTTCACTGTCACTTTTAATGTAATGCATCCTTGCAAAATGAAACTATGAATTTCTCTCATATTGTATATTATATTTTTTATGTGGATCTTCTAAAGCAAGCTGAACATCTCCTTTATCATTCCACAAATACTGGTTATTTTAGTATTTTACAAGTTCCCTGTGGAATGTTTTATATGAACCAGATAATTGCATTTGTTCTCTCAGTTGTCATCATCATTTTTTATGTTCTCACTTAATGAATATCACTAACTCAGAAATCTTCTCATCCAGGTTCCCACGACTCCTTTAGTTTCTACATCGACGAAGCCTCACCGGTTGGGCCGGAGCAGCCTGAGACCGTGCAGAACTTTGTCTCTGTGTTTGGCACAGTGGCCAAGAAGCTGATGAGGAAGTGGTTGGCCACACAGACCATGAACTTCACCAGCCAGCTGGAGGGAGGCATCCGGTTCTTTGACCTTCGCATCTCCACCAAACCCAGAGACCCCGACAATGAGCTCTACTTTGCACACGGCCTGTTCAGCGCCACCGTACGTGAAGGCCTGGAGCAGATCAGCACCTTCCTGGCCTCCCATGCTCGCGAGGTCGTGTTCCTGGACTTCAACCACTTCTACGGCGTGCAGAACCTCCATCACGAGAAGCTGGTCCAGATGTTGCGCACCATCTTCGGCGACCGACTCTGTCCGGTAGTGTTTGCTCAAGAGGTAAGCCTGAAGTACCTCTGGGAGAAAGAGTATCAGGTGCTGGTCTTCTATCACAATCCCATGGCTCTGGAGGTTCCTTTCCTGTGGCCTGGTCAGATGATGCCTGCTCCTTGGGCCAATACCACAGATCCCGAGAAGCTCATTCAGTTCCTTCAAGCCTCAGTAAAGGATCGGAGACGTAAGGGCACCTTTTTTGTGTCCCAAGTGGTTCTCACTCCTAAAGCAAGCACCGTCATGAAGGGTGTCACCAGCGGTCTGAGGGAAACCATCACAGAGAGGTAGGCTATAATCCGTTCTGTGAAATTTGTGGCATCAGAGAATGTGTTGACTCATTACATCTCTGTTATCTTCAAATCAGCGCCAGGCAAATATTTTACAGTCCCAAGTTAATCTCATTATTGTTATTAGCCATTGCTCGGAGTCTCTTGGGCTTCACTGATCAGGGTTTGTCAGGCTCGGTTTGAAACATGAAACTCTTGGCAGAAAGCAGATTTCGAAATGGCTCTGGACGACAGAACAACATATTCAGTGCATTAATTCTAGAGTGCACCAATATTCTGCTCATTCAGATGACTGAGAGGGGGTCTTTCCGCTTCCCACATGGAATACATTGGCATCTGTCAAAGGATGATCTTCTGTTATTCTTTCTCTCCTGTCAGCAAGCATGATGTATAGTGTGCCACTGGGCATGCAGCTAGGCACAGCCATAACAACTAGGCATTGGAATTGTAGAGAAATTTAATAATTAGATTTCTCTCAGCAATTCTGTTTTTTTTAAAAGAAAGATTCTTTTAGTATTTCTGAGGAAGAAATCTTTTATCTAGAGGATTAGATAATAAATATTTGTAAAACAAAGATGTTTTTACCATTATCGTAGAAGCAGTATGTAAAATTGGTGTTAAATTTGCAATGCTAAATATTGAAAAAAGCTTAAGAATTTTTATTGAGTTTGTTTATTTTTTAAAATACCACCCACCCACAAAGCACACAGTAATGCTTATGTTTAACTACACATAGTCATATGAACAAGCAGTCAGTGAAGTCTCACGATACATAAATATAATTACAGTTTATAATACAGTTTAATTCACTGGAAAGAAATAGCTCATTTGTTTGGGAATAATTGGGACTACATGCTGTATGGAATGATTTATTAAAAGTACCAGCTGAAAGTGTTTATTTAGTAATTTTACTATACCTGTATTATGTTTTCCACTGCACACTACTAAGAGTTTGGCATCACTATGATCTCTTAATAATGTTTTTGAAAGAAGGCTCTTGTGCTCTCCAAAGCTGCAGAAAAATTATACAGAAAAAAAGCAGTGTTCTGATGTATTCCCTATGTATTTGAAATCAAATAATCTCATGCTAAGTATACTAAAAATACACTTACATATTACATATTACCCTGCAATTTAATTGTGCAAAACTAAACTAAAGATATAATGAATAATATATATATATTTTTTTTCATTTTCAAAAAAATCTAAGCTTTTTTATTATGTTGTCATGTTTTTATTGTGTTAGTTAGTCTTTTAGTTTTTAACCTAGTCAAAAACCCAGCTGCATTTTGATTGAGATTATTTGGAATGCACAATGAAAAAAAATGCGTTTTATCACACAGTTTATATGAATGTTTAAACATAATTTCGAGAGGATCGCTGAACGAGGAATCATACACAGCGATGGCCCGTTACCTAATCATCCCTTGTTTATTCGCGCCCAATCAAGTCATTTCCCCTTCACTATAAATTCTCCCAGCTTTTCATTTCCCTGCTTCCCGCATTCGTGCATCCCTCCACCCCTTCTCCTCCGTTTTCCATTTAGTTCACGACTTTCCGGGGGCAGACGGTGAACGAGCCGAACGCCGAACTCTTGCCCACGCTAGGGCTCCGTCCATTAGGGTTCGGAGTTCGCAGCTCTCCCGGCTCGCTCCCCAGACAGCACGCCAAATTTGCTTATTCATTATGAGGAAAGCGTGAACTCTTGAACTGTTTTTGCAAATAAATGGTTTACATACCGAAAGATATATTGAAGCATATTTGCTAAAGTGGAACTATTGTATAAGTATACTTTAAATACCATGTAATTAAAAATGTCTCGGTTACGTATTGTAACCCTCGTTCCCTGAAGAAGGAGACATCGTGTCGATGACCGACAAATAGGGAATCTCTATTCGTCGGTCACCGACGTGACTCGGAGTGACCGACTGAAAGGGAAAAGGTATTATCATTATACCGGTCATACAATCGGCATCATAGTAACATTTTAGGTTTAATATTAAGTAATATGCATTGTGCATGAAAGTAGTATTTTAAATTAAATTTAATGATAATTATTATGTCTCGAGTAGTATGTTATGTGCAATATGAAATGTATTTTAAATATAAATTTAAATATACATATTACAATTTAAGATGATTGTTTTCTGTTGGAATTAAATGTAATTTATTCCACTGATACTGATGACAGACTTGAATTCATAACAGCCGTTTGCTCCAGTATTCAGTGTCATGATATCTTGAACAGTAGTATATAGATTCAGTAGCTGTGTTGCTGGTACCGATAGTCGGCACAATTTGTATGATTTTGTTAACAGAACTGAGCATCATTTTGTCAAGGTATTGAACCATATCTGATCTGTAATCACACCTTACATGCGATCCTCATACGTAGCTGATTTTCCCCTGGGTATTTGGTGAGGAGCGGCATATTATTTCTGCTTAGTGTAACTGGAACATTAGCTAAAGGGCAGAGCTGACACCAGCGTTAGTCACCCTGGTTACTCAGCATGTAGCAACATATCAAGCCTTTTAGGGAAAATGCACACTTTTTTCATATATGTTTAAGTTAATTTTATCCAGGCCAAAGCCAGTGTGATAGTTTGGCTAAACGTATCATTATTTTTTGCATCGACTGGGCTGATGGCAAATTAATTATAGATGAGGGGAGAGGTGGGGCACAGAGAGTAAAATGATACAGCCTCTGCCAGCACTCTGCAATCTGACAAGAATGGCGTCTTATTAGCTGATAAAGCCTTCTAGCCCTTGCATCATCTGGAAGTGAGCAGCAGAGCATGAGATAACTCCTGAGTCATAGTCCTCGCAAGAATGAGTCTGTGTCTGTCGATGTGACCCCACTTCAGGTGCATCACCACCTGCAGACCATTTATAGATAGACCCAGCAAACAATGCGTATTAGACTTGTTCCAAAACCTGGTGAGCTGCTGGCCTAATCACACAACTTAATCATGCTTCTTACTAAGATTTCTGCCACATAAGAAAGAAAAATATTGCTTTTAATTATCACATAAAAGCAATTCTAAAAACTTTTTTTAATTTTAATTTAAAGTTTGTCAAAAATGTTTTATTTTATGGTTCTGACTTGTCGTTTAAACTTTTATCTCTTAAAATTTAGATAATTTGAACTTTTGACTTTTTAAAGAATTTTTTATTAATAACACACACACACATATATA
>JAUMHP010000294.1:3038100-3049145 GCA_032361065.1 Enteromius trimaculatus
TAAACACATATATAATGTAAAGAAAAACTTTTATTTTGGATGCGATTAATCGCGATTAATCGTTTGACAGCACTAGTCTGAAATCAAAACCTTTGTACTGCATTATATTTTGTTTTTTTCAAAAACATTAAAACCATGGGTTCCACATCACTTGGGCAGTATGTTGATTATAACACTATGGAGGAAAATGAAGAAAAAAACATGTCTAATATATATGTATAATCATAACTTGCATATAAACAAAGTTTAAAAATATCATTTTTTTTCTTTCTTATTTTTAGATTTGTTCAGATGGAAATAAATCAGTGTACTCAAATTTATCATATTTTTTTAGAACCCAAAATAGATTATCTTACAACACTTATTCACTATTAGTGTACCAATATGTACATCTGAGTGCGAGATCTGAGTGACTGAAGACGCAGAGGATTAACGTTACGTTTGGTTCTGAAGGGAAATGCACCCTTGATCAACTGAAATGCGTTTATGTTTGCGAGAATCATTCATGATCCAGCCTCACCTACAGAAGCAGTGAGTATTCACTATGAATATGGCTATTTTGATCCTCTGAGAGTGCCTCGAAAAAGAGGGGCAGGGTCAGCGGAGCTTGTGAAGATTTAAAGGGGAAGTACACAGAACAGAGTGATTTGTAAAGAGCTGTTTTTGACAGGGTAAAATTTGCGTTTTTTACACTTGGAGAAATTTTAAAGCAAACTATATTACAAACTTTTAATTAAGACCCTAAAGAATCATATAAGCTAGAGGAAAATTGGCTTTGTGTGACTCCTTTAAAGTAATTGGTGCTGTGATGAACATCACAAATACAAAAATCTGAATGGATACTTAAATAATTTCAATTAAAAATGTAGCAGCAGCTTTGAATATGGCATTTCCGAGGAAATGGCTGTTCAGCACCCTCTGCTGTCAGAGAGTGAATGTGCGCTTCGATTCAGCACAAAGCTCACTTATTCTGCCATACGCTTCTCGTCAGAAGTGTCTTTACGCAGCTTATGGTGGCGTTGTGCATTTACCCAGCTAATGGGAAAAGAGCTCTTAAAACACACTCCAAATTCTGAATAATTTTAAACAAATAACTATTTTCGGTATTTTGGAGTGTCAACGATAACCATACCGTGCATATTCATTATCGTGACGCATCGGCACATGTCTACTCACACATAAAGAAAGAAATCTGAACATCAGGGTTATATATGGCTTGTTCAAGAGCACAATGGTGGTTGTTCAAGTCTGTTTTTAAGCAGGAATCAATCCACAGGGACTCTATTAATATATTTTACCATCATCATGATTCGAGAACGAGAATGCCTGGAACAAGCCTACTGGGATGGCCTTTAGGAAATGGAATGGGCAAATAAAAAGCACATTAAATTACTATGAATTTCACACCTCTGTTTAATATTATATCACCAGCAAAATCTAATCGAATATACCATAAATATTCTATATATATATATATATATTACCCAGTCCTGCTGCACACTTCTGACCTTGAGGAAAACCAACTAATTTTCAATGATGTGAATTGTCTGGCTGTTCTGAAAGAGTGCAAGAGGACCTTGCAGTTGTGTGAATTCTGTTGTCAGACTATGTATTGGCTTGAGAAGGGATCTTGGCAGCCCAAGGCCATTACCCTCCTATTCCAGCCTCACTCTGACAGGATGCAGGATGAACCGCTCCCTCAAGGTGTGCTACGGTTTTCATTTTTCTTCTTCAAGCCACTGGTGCACAAACAGCCTGGCACATATAGCTGAACTTTACTTAAGTGACTACAGAGGGGTAATCTAGAAACAACATGTACAAACGAATGTGTCTGATGTATCTGGATTGCAGCCATGATAGAGTAGAAAGCTTGAGCTGGCACAGCCTTCCCAAACTGCAGTGGGAAATACGCCACGTTCTCTTGTAAAGCGTAAAAGGAAACATTTTTGGGTACACTTTACTGTTTGGAGGTTCACCTGCAATTTTTGCATTACTTTACCACGTTTTTTTTTTTTTTTTACTGTTCTCCACTTATAACGTTATACAGGTTTTTACATAAAAAAACAGCACTTTAAAGTAATACGCTATTTTCTGTCGCTTATCAGAAAGCTGTTTTAATAGGCGTGGCGGATTGTAAACTCGGAAGTAAACGCCCACTGCCACGATTGGCTAAAAGCCCGTTCACACCAAGTACAATAACTATAAAGATTACGATATTAACATCCACACCAGCAAATAATATTGTCTGTATATTTTCAGCGCATGCTCATCTGCTGCTTTAAATTCCTTATAGCAGATTTTTGAATAAGTGTCAATTTTTTTTAGCATTTATCATCTAGAAAAACAATAACTTATAAAATAATTCTGAAAGCGATTCCATCTATATAATTTTTCTATGCCTTTATCATTATAGCTGTTGTGTGGACTTGGCTATTCTTTAGTATTGAGGACAATTTTTATAACTGTATTTTTATTGTTATCTTATCATTTGTGATTGTTTGTCAGCCTACATCCTTCATATAGTACATCAGTACATGTCAAACAATCTGTAGTAACAGACAAAGCAATAGCGACCACGGAATAAAAACAGTCTGAAGAAACTGGATGCAATATATTCGGTACAGCATTATCTTTTAGTTTTCGTTTTCTAAAAACCCTGCGTCGACTGTGCCTTGTTCGTAAACAAATTTGTGGTAAAATGTAGTGAACAAAGCATCAATTTCTAACTGATGTGGTCTACAACTTAATTAAGAATAAAATGAATCAAGTAAAGTTAATTGTTTGGTATCTGTGTAGAACTGTGTTTGCCTCTGTCGTTATTTACGCCACATGCACAAGTTGGTGGGCGGGGCTAAACAGGCATTGATGTAGAAGCGGGCGATCTGATTCTGTGGAGGTGGTGTTTATCCACACTATTACATCATAAAATGGCACACTCCACCACCTGTCATTTTGGCTTCAACATGAGCTGTTTTTAAACTAACAAGAAAGTTTTGAGTTCTGAAACATACAGAATTAACATTTATAAACAGATGTCTTACCGTAACCAGCATTGTTGATGAAAAAAAAAAAATATATATATATATATTATATATATATATATATATATGAAGGATTAGTCAAATCATTTCTTGAAGTAACCGTATGCTACAACTATTAATACAGATTAAATTTTGAACATACCTTTACTATCCATCATATAGCTAGAAATCCACAAACCACATCAGTTGTGTAAGTAGCTGTAAGAATGTTTCTCAGAGGAGGATCTGGGCACTGACAGTCCGCGAGCTGGTGGTCAGTGTGTGAGAGCATCCAAGGACGCCCCTACGGGTTCCCACTTGTACTTGGCTCCAGCTGCACAGTTTGCTCTTCAAATCAATCACTAACTACCACATGTTTCCCTGCGGCTGTCCTGGCCAGGGCGGATAGAAGGCCAAAAACATTTTCTTAAACCCCACTGAAATCATTCATGCTAGCCTGACATACAGCCCTAGTTTCATGCAAGTTCAGATGAAAATTCTGTAATTCATTCACCCTCATGTTGTTGTAAACTATTTCTTGTTTTTGTTTCTACCATAGAACTAAAACAGACGTTTGAAAGAAGTTTGAAGCTAAATCTGGGTGAGTAAATGATGACAGACCTTTTCATTTTTAGTGAAACGATCACTTTAAGCCTGGCAAATGATGGCGAGCAACATCTCTATCTGATTTTGGAGTACTCTTAACAGAAGTGCCTTAAAATGAGTTCCTCTTGACAAAGGTGGTTTCTGTCATAAAAGGACATGAACTATAAAGTCCTTGATCCGTGTACACCATCGGACAGCTAAATGGCCTGCCATCACATTGTCCTTTAGCCTTTGACTTCAGCGACATCTCTCCAAACAAATTTTACTGAGAAGATGGCCCCTTCTCTCTGTGTTAATTAAAAAAAGTCAATAAAGAGAAAGTAGTGCCGCCAGATACTGCTGATTTAAACGAACAGTTAATTAGGGAGTTACAAAGCTGCACCCGATGATTTACGTACCGAACATGCTACCTGCGGTGTAAGAAGGCAGATAATCCTCTGAGAGGTTAATCGAATGGCTACCCACACGTCTGAGGCTTTCACTGCCTACACAGATGCTTTAATGCATTCAGAACAGTTTCCATGTTGAGAAGCAAATGAAGTAGTGCAGGTCTGACAGGTTGTTTGAAATGAACACTTATAAAATGTTCACTTATTAACCTTTAAAAGAGCAATTCACGCAAAGACAAATTTATATATTCATTCCAAATCTGTATTTGTTTATTTTAATCAGGAAAATGAGATATTAAGCAGAATGTTCATACAAGAGTGAAAAGTAAAAGATGCGCAACTACTTATTAACTCTGCTTTTATGCAGTAACTGTAGGTTTAGTTTATTTACTTATTTATTGTTTCTTTTTTACAAGACAACAAATAAGACGACATGGTAAGGACAAAAGGATTACCAAAATAACCCCTAAAGGAATAATACACAGGGATTCAGTAACAATCGCTCCAAACAGCTTGAGAATGCTGTAGATCTTTCCCTCAGCATGCCCAATATTTTTTTTTTAACAGAGGTGTCTTGTACACGCAGATTCCCACCATCAACAGGCACAAAACGAGGCTTTCTATCAAACTGTCAAAAAATATACATGTACGTCTCAGATAACCTTGGGCTCGTTTTTCTCCAATTAAAGTTGCCTTCACTCTTGTGGAAAGATGTTGCCTATTGGCACATGGAGCGGGTAAACACGTGCGCACACACCTGTGCTCTACTTAGGATCGAGGGGAAAAAATTACTTAAATTAATTAGAAAAGTTTCACACTGCCCTAAAGAGACAACGCAACAACAACGCTACCACAATACAACACTAATATTAACAATAATCCAAAATGCTCTTCCTAGCACTCCAGCGAAGATGCAGAGCGAGTTTTATGCTCCAAATTGGCTTTGGGTCTCCGATGAGCATCTGCTAACCTATGAAGGAGCAGCTGGAGGCCAAAACGAAAAGCTTTATCTCTAATGGCAGCATCCTGGCAGCCGTTCCACAGCGCTCTGTCCCTCCGCCTCCAGAGAGAGCCGGAACTGCAGAGCGGACAAACCCTCACTTTGAAGCCCACATCAGACAGGATTCAGCTATACGACCCCTGTATGACTATTATCTGTGCTACAAGGTCCAATTGGTCATAATGCTAAATGAAGTAATTAAAACGGCTGAAAATTAGTCAATGAAATATTGGGGTCCCGCACGTAGCCCTTTCGTCATTTCTTCAAAGTAAAAATCTGCCCCAACTGTTTGTGTGGAAACAGTGTCAAAAAGCACGCCCTCCTGTCAGATCTAAGAGCTGGAGCGCATTAGCTAAGTCGAGAAGGGCTTCGGAAAAAAAAAACTGAGCTGACTGTGGACTACTCAAAACGACAGGGTGGAGGAATGGGTTTTCTAGTCATTATATTCTGCCGCAGTGCCAGGGCACTTCATTTCACAACAGAGCGTCATGAAGACGAGCACAAAAGAGCCTAGCGGGGAAGGATCGAGTCGTACCTTCAGAATCTGGACTTGGCCTTCTGTGGTGATGTCTCTCAGCAGTTCACAGAAAGATCTGCAAAGGGCTTCTGCATAGTTCTAGAGAGAGAGGAGCACATGTAAAAAGAGCACAATCATTTCTGTCATTAATCATACAGTATTTGGTTATAAAACCAATAGTTTCAGTTCTTGGTTGTGATTGGCTGAAGAAAAGGAAAAGGAACATTTTTGCAATCACCTTCTAATGTAAAGTTCTATTTATTTATTTTAATCATGAGAAATATTCCAGGTGTTTCATCATTTTTTCCCCTAAATAGAAGTTTCACAATAAAAACATTGTATGAATCTTCTTTTAATTCATGATTTATTGATTGTTCCTGAGACTTTAAATTCACTTTTAAGCCTGTTCATATATTGCGACAGGAAAATGACAAATTAGCAAAAAATGTAATACATTTTAAGGATTGGTTTATCTGACTTTGGTTTATTAAAACATTAATTGGTATAATGTCACATTTTCAGAGGATGGTTAAAAATATCAACACCCTCAGCTGAGCTCAATTTACTTTTTATTTCCAATCTGTTACACACCCTGCTTAATTAATCACAGTAAAAGTAGCTTAGATTTGTACAGTATTTTTAAGTTACAGAGCATAAAAGGTCCTTCCAGCTAGAACAAGCCTGTAGAAGTCACTCATTATAAAAAATATTTCAAACTGAAACATCACACACTAGTCTGTTCAGATTTATGCCACATTCATCTTTTGAGAAAGTGCAAATAAGGTTATGCTCAACACAGTCATTCCCATCTTTGAATGTCTGCTTATTTGAAGTCTTTTTTCCACCAACCTGTAAGAAATCTGTAGCCGAGAGATAAATGTAGGCATTGATGATCTGAAAGCACGTGCGCACGTTCTCCGAGCTCAGTTCTGAAATAGAGAAACAAAATAAGAACGATACCAGGGTGAAGCAATATCACAGAGCAATATCTCTGAGAGAAAAATAACAGGTAGGAGAGAACATGAACACCAGCAGTGAGGGAGACAGAAGCTGTGTGTGGAAAGACAGGAAAATGGTTCCATTTCATATAACAAAACATCAGTCTAGAGCACAGACAACTCCACACCGCAACTCTGACTCATCCAGAACTCACACTCCTGCAGATAGAAGACAAGACAACAGGAAACTACCGCAGTGCTGGACCTTAACATACTTATACCTTTACGTCACAACATCTTAGTCTAAGTACTTTTTTATTACGCATAAGTAAGTTTGGGGTTTGTATGATTTTCAGTATTAAAAAAAATGTCTCTTATGCGCACCAAGACCGAATTTCTTTTCATCAAAATGTAATAAAATCAGTAATACTAAAACTATTATGATTCAAAACAACTACTTTCTATTGTGATACATTTTAAAATATAATTTATTTTTGAACAGTCTTAGGTATTACATGACTTTAATTGACTTTACATGACTTTAATTATTAATTATTTTTAATTATAATTTTTTTTATTAATTTTGTTTGTGCTGCTCATTATTTTGAGAAAGCATGACAGTATTCTTTAAAATAACTAAAAGGAACAATATATTTTAAATATATTTAAAATACTAATTTATTGCTATTAAATTATACTAATTGCTAATTGCTATTATTTTATACTAATTTATTGCTATTTTCCTTTTTTTGGGGTAAACTTTATTTGAAAGATTTTTTTTTTTGCAAAAATGCCAAAATTTTACTGTCACTGCTGAACAATTTAATGCATCCTTGATAAATGATTATAACAAACAGATAATGTTTGTACAATATTTTTTTTAACACAGAATCAATATTCATTTGTTAAACCACAAATTTTACAGTATTGTACAGGGTGGGCCATTTATATGGATACACCTTAATAAAATGTGAATGGTTGGTGATATTTACTTCCTGTTTGTGGCACATTAGTATATGTGAGGGGGGGGGAACTTTTCAAGATGGGTGGTGACCATGGAGGCCATTTTGAAGTCTGCCATTTTGGATCCAACTTTTGTTTTTTCAATAGGAAGAGGGTCATTTGAGGGTCATCACATCAAACGTATTGGGAATTTCACAAGAAAAACAGTGGTGTGCTTGGTTTTAACGTAAATTTATTCTTTCATGAGTTATTTACAAGTTTCTAAAATGTGTTCAATGTGCCCCCAAGGTCTTCCGATCTGACCCCCTTAGACTTCTATCTTTGGGGTCATCTGAAGGCAATTGTCTATGCTGTGAAGATACGAGATGTGCAGCACCTGAAACTACGGATACTGGAAACCTGTGCTAGCATTTCTCCTGCGGTGTTGCTATCAGTGTGCGCAGAGTGGGAGAAGAGGGTTGCATTGACAATCCAACACAATGGGCAGCACATTGAACACATTTTATAAGTGGTCAGAAACTTGTAAATAACTCAGGAAAGAATAAAGTTACCATATAACCAAGCACACTATTGTTTTTCTTGTGAAATTCCCAATACGTTTGATGTGTCAAACGACCCTCTTCCTACTGAAAAAACAAAAGTTGGATCCAAAATGGCCGACTTCAAAATGGCCACCATGGTCACCACCTATCTTGAAAAGTTCCCCCCCCTCACATATACTAATGTAACAACCATTCCCATTTTATTAAGGTGTATCCATATAAATGGCCCACCCTATAGAAATAAAACATTGATATTTAAAGCCATTATGTGATGTCCACTCACTGTCTCCATTAACATTTTGCAATGTCTTTTAATGCAGTTCATATGGAGACAGTTCTCATTATAATCGATATATGTAATTCATTTTAATTAGCCCTTTTTCAACCTTGCCCATTTTCCTTTTGGGGCTCTAGTAAAGCGCACAAATCAAGGTTACACTACACTAACTGTACGTAAAGAGATAATCATAGAGCAATGACAGTTATAATTACATCAATACGCATCAGCATAACAATGAATGAGTCTATTTCCACAGAGCAACTGCAAGCAAGGAGCTAATCACTCATCTGCTGCTTATCTTGCTATTTATTGCTACAGTTGCTATGGAATCCAATAATCACTTTGACGCAGTACTTTTTAATTAGATGTTGTGGCTGATCTTATTGAGCTTGAATTGAACTGTGGCCTTTCTCCCTGTTAAATAAGACTTTAATATTATCATTTTAAATATTTTAAAGGACTTCCAGGGGTTACTGGGTAAATTAGGACACTGTGAAGGCCGACTGTGCTGGCATCACTTTGCAGATGACCTTGCACAAAGCTATGGTGACCTCGGCTGGAAAAAATGGCGCAAAATGTCTCAAAGGCTGAACAGGATTTGGGGTGAATTTCAAGGGCTTTAGGATGGGGTGACCCTTATATTGTTAACAGTAATGAGAGATGGAAGAATCACTGCTTCAATTGTGCCTGAACCCGTAGTGTGTTTTGTACTTTTCAAAGGTCAAGAGGGTCTCCATTCTGCACAACCTCACGGTGACACACACACAGCACTTCTGCCATGCTCAGCTGATGATCTAAGATAAAATTGCTTTTCTGAGCTGGTTATGTTCAAACTCAACATCACAAGCCCTGTCACAAAACACTACAGAAAATACAGCGGCCATTTTAAAGGCATGTACTCATCCATCAACACACATTCACATATTATTCAAAATTATGGATGCACTGAATGTTTGGGCCAGCGGAATTGTTAATAACTGAAAAGAATAACTGAAAAAACTAATAAATTATGCCGAACAATGATGTGATCAGATATAGACGTGTGCTAATGCAGCAAACATGTCGGCAGTGCAAAAGCATTCTGTAAAAGTGTCTGAAAAGGATGCTACAATCATTACAAGCACCGACAGCGAGAGACTGTTGAGCACTGCATCTCATGCCTCCAATGAAAAGAGGAAGGGTCGCCTCAAACGCAGTGGTGGAAAGAGTACTTAAAATGTGTACACAATTACAACTACTGTTACATTGCTGAAATAATACTCAATAACAAGTAAAAGTACTGGTGTCAAAACAGAACTTAAGTAAAAGTACAAATTACTCTTATTAAAGAAAGTACTAGTTACTTTTCAAAAAAGTTAAAAAAAAAGGTATATATAAAGCTCTGAAAACCTTATGTTTTACTGCACGGTTGGATAGTGGTCAAGAATACCTGAACACTATACTGTGCTAATATATACATCCACAATGTCATATAATACTGAAAAATTATCATCTTTATACTGAAATACCAGATGGCCAGACTTTTTCCAGTGTATTGACTTGCACAGTTTAACCGTTCATCACAAGAATTACAAATGTGCATTAAAAAAGAAAGTAGGGTCATTTTTGATTTCAAGACAAGCTTGATCCTTTTAAGGACCACTGGAAAAACTGCCACAATGTATACTGCCATATAGGTATTTTAATATCTCAATTTTTGTCGTCCATGCAGTTGTTTAAGGAAATCATTAGTTCAAGCTTTGAGTGGTTTAAGTTCGAGACCTGCACTCCCCGCGGGACCCAACGAGTGCGGTGCGGGACAAGATCTGATGGATGAATGTGGCCGCGGGCGGTTAGGTTCTCATGTTAGTGCGGGATGCGGGAGAATATAATTATTCGCGGGACTCCCGCAAAATGGATTTATCTTAAAATTAATTTAATAAAAACAAATATTCTGTTATTAATCTAATGCACAAAAGCAACAAGAACGAATAAAGTAAAAACTATTTACAGGCGCAAGTGTGGAAGCTAATTCTCGCGTGGTTCATGCACGGAACTATAGACCCACACCGAGGCACTACGTCTGAAGAGCATGACACAGATGAAAGCTAAGTTGTATTTGTTTTTTCTACATTGCTGAAAGAAAAAAAGGCTAATGCACGTTCTGAAGCAGTATTAGGCCAAATGCTTTTCTGTTTGACCACTTGAGAAATCAACGTTTATTATTATTTTGTTTCATTGCAAAATTATCAGCCTATTTCTAACTGTATTTCTATATTCTGAAAAGCTCCTCGATCGTGTCCATGTTCATCATTCCTTTTAATTAAACTCAAATAAAACGAAACATATTTATTTTCCATAATATTTTTATTTATATTCAAAAGGGAAGCAAGTGATAGAAATAATAGAGTAACGGGAAGAAGCGGTGAAAATAAAACTACTTATATGTTTACCTGCAGGCTTTTGTGGGGGGGAGTGGGACAAAACTTAATATGGACGGGAGAAAATAATATATATTTTTGCGGGAGCGGGACTGAAAAATCTGTCCCGCGCAGGTCTCTAGTTTAAGTCTTCTAAAAGGACATGTTTGCTTAAATGATGAACGGATTTTGATAAAGGCTTTTATTTATATACATACACAATTTGATTACAAAAATCAATTACAAAAATCTCTTTTAAACATTTGCTCATTCTGTGTACTTGTCTCTTTAAAATAGGGTAATAGGGTAAGCACAAGGAGTAATGATTTCAAATTTGATTTCAAACTGAGCTGAATTTACAAAAAAAAAAAAAAAAAAAAAAAAAAAAAGA
>JAUMHP010000294.1:3072633-3090744 GCA_032361065.1 Enteromius trimaculatus
ATCTTCACATTATAGGAAAACTCATCAAATATATCTAAACAAACTGTTATTTCAAAATATAAATGTATAGAATTTACTTTAAATTTCTACTCAATTTTATACTTTCTTACATTCAAGTTTCAACTGCAAATTCTTTGTCCGTACTACCTTCAAATTTATTTCATTTTTAAAAATTATGAACTAATGGTTAAACAAAAAAAAAAAATCTAATTTAATTTTTGGACAGAATCCCGTTACTCATTAATCCTGCATAGACGAATCCAACAAACATTGCATTTTCAACCAAAACATCCCGTGCCAGCCCAAGCACTCGTCACAGCTAAACCACTGAATAAATTTGTCTGAAACAGTCCACAATTCAGTGAATAAGCCCAGCTGAATATTTATACAGCAAAGACCTTGTGTGTAAATAACAAGGCTGAGGTGTCAAAAAAGCAGGCACACAATTTGAATAGATAATGTTATAATATTATAATCTCAGCGACCCTACTGGCACAGATAAAAACATCAGGGAGAGATGTGTTCTGGTGTGAAGATACTGCCTGCCTAACTAATGCTCTCCAGAGCAGTGCTTTAATTAAGTCCCTATAGGTTCCAGTCTACGTGATTAAAATAAGCACTTGTTGAGGCTCTCCTCACACAAAGCCTTCTTCCACGAAACTGTTTTCCCCCCTTTCCTCAGGACCAAGGGTTAAGAAGTACCGCTGTTGGGTAGACATTGAAAAATCACGCTGAGATTTTCACGGAGAAGCGAGACGGTGCTGTTTCTTTGAATATAATCACATTTAAAGGTACTTTGGATATCCTCCTTCTTATTGGACACCCTGGGAAATTACCGCTTACCAGTGTGGTGGGATTGGTCGTTGTGCGAAAACCCACCGGACTTAAATTACAACACTGGTGCTTGTGCAATTGCCCGGCTATTGTTGGTGCGAAAAAGATGACACATTTGTTAAGCTTCATTGAGCAGAGGGATTACTTATATTGAAGCTTTCTTTGAAAAGGAGGTTCCAACACACACACACACACACACTTTACATACCGCATTTCCTCGCTTCCTTAAGGCATCATAGGGCATTTTTTGCACGCGCATGAGCTTTGCCTGTGAAATAAATTGTGACAGTAACTCAATATGAAGTGAAATAGCTGAGAAAGCCCCGAGTTCACTTGCGCTGACAGTGCTGTTTAATTCCATCTCGTGCCGGCCCTGACATTTCTGCTGCCACTAAATATTAAACATGTATACCCCTTTCATTTGCATCCGGTAATGAGTATGAAGACAGCACCCAACTGGTCAAGCCTATGCTATCACACTGGCTCCCATCAAGTCACGTGCCACAGAGATAGAGAGAAAGCAAGAGAGAGAGAGAGAGAGAGAGAGAGAGAGAGAGAGAAGCAGAGATTTTTCTCCATGACCTCTGGGTTGACATTTTTGCCTGTTTTTGCACACATGTCTCCCCTAAAGCTTGAAGATACACACCGCTCTGTGTCCAAAACCCCTTCCTCTGGTGTTTAGGAACAGCGGTATGTATGCCAGAAGAGGTAGAGTTAAACGCGTTTGCTCCAAATGCCAGGCAATCTTGATAATGCTATATATATTCATGATCTGGCAGCCATGAAAGAGCAAAAGCCAAAATACACTTAGTAATTCCTCGTGTTTGCGTCAGTTCTGAAGCTATCAATCTGCAGATACAATTTATTATATTAGCAGTTATGTGGAGGAGCATCTGAGGTCACGACTGAAAGAGTCTGGCATTAACGCTGGTTGTTATAAAAGTGATCAAATATGTATGATTTCATGTGATGTTTGGGAATTACATTTAAAATTGTGAACAATGGAAATGCTTCTTCAGAAAAAGGCTGAATGCAATATCTAAGTCTCTGATGATAGCATTGAAGGTTTTTTTTTAAAAGTATAAAAAAAAATTTTTTTTACAAAAAAATCATATTTAAAAGGTTTACATGCTGTACGGTATTGCATTATAATACATATTTAAATACATTCACAAATACACTTTTTTCATAATTTGTGTGTGTGTGTGAAACACAGAGGTGAAGGTAAACAAATATATTGGTAAATAAAATTAAGTAAATAAAATCTAAAACATCACAAGCAAAAATAGTAAGAAGTCTCTTTTGTTATGCAGCGTCATTTTTTATTTTATATATTTTATTATTTTTTATCATTGTGTGTGTGCGCAAAAATAGAAAGAAGTCTGTCATATTATGCAGTATGATTTTTTAAATGCTGCTTTAAAGCACTTGAGTGCCTTTTTAGTTAACGTATTTACAGAACACAAGGAAATATCACAGCATGACTTAAAAATAATAAAGAGCAGTTTAAATGAACTCCCATTTTTCATAATCAAATTTAACAAATTTTGTCTTTGTCTGCTGTGAGCTAAAACAATATCATTTGTTTACTTTTGCTACGTTTCATGTGAAACGCACACAAAAAAGACACATGTCTACAAGAAAGACAAAAGAAAAGGAAAAGATAAAAAAAAGCCTAAAAATCATGCCATTTTCTCTTCTCTTTGACAAAATCTCCAGACAGCACAGGAATATAATGACTTTCAAAAGGAATCATCTGTCTCAGGGCTCTGTGAAGAAACTTTACAAATTAATTTCACTTGTGAGGCACTTGGCAGGATGTTTCTTTTCTTTTTTTTTTTCCTATGCTTAACTTAGAACGTAGCATTGTGCGTATCATTCTCCCTCACCGACGCTGGATGTCGAGAGATTTTGAAGACCTTTCAGAAGAATTGTATCGCTTTAATAAAATGAATCAGATGTGTCAGGTTATCAAACTATGATCAAATGCAGAGCTGACTGTTGAAAAGACACAGGAGCACATCAAAGCATAGGGATACCGAAAACCAGAAGAGGAAGAGATAGGGGATATTGAAAACTGTCGGTGGTGAGGTTCGAGAGAGTGTGTGTGATGGGGGGGGGATTTTCTTTTAGTTTCCAACGCCATTCACATTGTTTTCCAAGATACACACAAACAGCTGCAGCAGCAGTCCACTTCCCAAGAGTCCGGTGTGATGATTCGTTCTGAAGTTAGCTGATGTTAGCTTGTCATGTCTGCGTCAAGTGTGCTTATTGCCTTGAGTCGAAACAACAGGATGTCGCTCAGGTACTTAGTCACAGGTTTGCTTTTCGCTGCCTCAGATTCTCTGTCACATACAGTTGCCTGTCGAGACGTAGGGAGCATGAAGTAGCCTTGCAACAAAACCATCAAAACACTGTCATCAAAACGCTTAGCTAAAGACTATTTTCTTTGTGATTCTTGAGTTTTACTCTCTAGTTGGTGCTTATCAGGCCCATTACAATATAATCTTTTGAAATACAGTAAAGCCGCCTCCTCATAATACCTTTCAAACAATGCTAACAACAAGTGATAGCAAGAAAATGCTAACACTTAGCTTTCATTACTCTGAATAAAAATGTGTTTAGTTCCAAAAATCATCTTACCCCGTTTCATTATCTGGTTCGCCATACCAATAATTTCTGCACTATCACTGTTTCGATTTTAAACAAAAAAATGCACTATTTATTTCTTTTCCTCGGCGCGCAGAGCTTGACTTCCATCTCAGGCTTTTTGTTAACTCATTTCTCTTCCATATTTTTCTTGTCTGAAGCCCGCAATAGTCCTCTATTATTTTAATACGCACTTGGTTTTAATACATTATTGATCTTTAGGTTGAACTAAAGGGCACTGCATTAGGGCCTTGATTCTGAGGCTTTCTGCCGCATGACATTCATGTACTTGTGAAAAATTATACCAATTATGAAATCAACCAGCAGCTGCCTCAAAAAGCAATCAATTGTCACATTGAAAAGCGTTTTGTTCCATTGCTATCAATAGCTTTTTGGTTACACAGAGGGTGTGAGAGTGGGGGTGTGAGGTGTTTAACGACCTACGAATGCTCGTTTTTCTTGAGCTTTCTTGTGGCTTTTGTCGTTTGTATTTATTTTTTTGGTGGTGGGGGTCTGGTTCATTTCATTCTGAATTGTGCACAATAGGATTCATATGTTCCCTAAACAAAACATATGGAAGCATGGTGCATTGTGTCCTATTGATCTCCTCGGTGTTTTCAACCATTTTCTTCCTTCATGTCTCATATCTATGATGGCAATTAAGGGAACGCAGGAGAGGTGTGTTTGTCACTCCTGGGGAGCCTGTCTCACCACGACACATGGACAATTAGCCTGAACGTCTCTGCTGTTGCAAATGAAACATTCCTTTGAAAACAAGAGGTTGTACCTCCTTCCTGCGGAAGAGCTGAATATATATACACAATACTGATCAAAAGTTTGAGGTCTATAAGTTTTTTTTTATGTTTTCAAAAGAAGTCTCTTTCACACAACAAAATAAAATAGATTTGATAAAAATGGAATATTATGAAATAATTGCACAATTTAAAATGACTGCTTAATTGTAATATAGTTTAATGTATATATTAAAACGCACGTAAAATATATAATATATTAAACAGATTAATATTTTTGTGGAAAACAATTATTGTTTTGTTTGTTTGTTCGTATATATGCATGGTTTTGTTTTGTTTTTGTTTTTTTCAGAACACCATTTCTTTGAACTCTTAAAAGCTTTGTTCAAACTCAAAACAATTTAAGATATTTTGGAGAAAAACAAGACGGCTTGTGACTGTCCCCATTGAATAACAAGTAATGACCACAGTCAAAGTCCAGAAAAGACATTGTCAGAATAGTCCATCTGTCGTCAGTGGTTCAACCGTAACGTTATGAAGCGATGAGAATATTTTTTAGATGGAAAGAAAAGAAGTGTACGCTACTTGTGTGCAGCAATACTCTCCAAAAAATCGTTACAATGATGCTACGGTGGCAAATTTGTTATTTATTCTGGTCGTTTCATAACGTTAAAGTTGAATCACTGATGGCAGATGGACTATTCTGACGATGTGTGGCACACTTTTAGGTCGGACAATGTAAAATTGGCATTAGACAATTTCTAATGCGGGGAGAGGGGAGGGGTTGCGCGAAGCAAATACCGATTGCCTGTAACAAATGATTTGCAGATCCTGAGAACCACACAATAAATACATATTGTAAAATGTGTGGTAAGTACTTCCACTATGTAGTATAAACAAGGTCACAGTGCTGTT
The DNA here is from genome assembly GCA_032361065.1 of Enteromius trimaculatus. Classification (NCBI taxonomy): domain Eukaryota; kingdom Metazoa; phylum Chordata; class Actinopteri; order Cypriniformes; family Cyprinidae; genus Enteromius; species Enteromius trimaculatus. Next base: position 3,077,784 of record JAUMHP010000294.1, read on the forward strand.
TTATGTATTGGTCCAATAGGACCATATGTCTAATATGGGTTGTGTATCTATATTATGTGAACCAACCAGAACTCAGGCTTCTCCTTTTTCAAAAGTAGCTTTTCATTTTCTCAGTGGTTAATTGCTAGTAAAATCTAAACAAAAAATAAACACAACACAAAAGAAATAAACATTACAGTAAACTATAGCCATTCTCAGAACTTCACATGCTATAATTCCTCTCATTGTCACCGTCTCATTGCTCAGTGTATAATATCTGTTTATTGGTCACTAGCTACTGAAAGCATTACTCTGACTCACTCGTGCACCCTTTTGCTTGACTTCACCTGCAGAAACCGTAACTGAGTGAGACTCAACACAGCAAGCCTCCCGTGTGATTATTCAGAAACAGGGTGTTATCTGCATCCTCGCAGAAAGAGTGGATTTACTTATTTACATTTCACAGAGCCTCGGGTAACAGGAAGAGCTGAGAGAAAGGGCAGGCTCCACGCTCCTGTGGAATAGTAATGCGGTCGAAATTCTCATGAGGTCAAGTGTAAACCGTGGCTCCGACAATGGCAGACTGTCTGCATCTCCAGCCCAACAACACTCCATCATGCAGCCCTCTCATGCAGAGAGACTTTATCTCAAAGCCTTGGAGCTCTGCTTATGTTTACAAAGAAAGTTATTGCAAGAGGATGACACTCAAGAACCAGGTGACAGAGATACAATCAGACAACAATAGAAGCTTAAACCTGATCGAAAGATGTGACCTCCTGATCATGTTTGCTTTACGTCTTTGCATCATTTCCTGTACCTCGTCACTATCTTTTGCTGCTTTCTGATTTGCAAGGTTGCTGATATATAGGTTAGGCTGCGTATTGAAATGGGTTGCCCTGTAATGTTGTCAAGCACAGACAACAAAAATATAAATAAGCCAGTAACAGTTTTAATGTTATGGCTGATATCAAAATATTTTATTGTTTGTATTAATTAATTAATAGTTGATCAAATAATTTATTAAAAATAAAGCATTAAATCAATCAGGTTATTTGCATTTGAAAGTTAATTTGGACATTAAAACCTATAAGTCATGATGCGAAGGAAATACGAGAAGATCCATATGTAGACTATTTAATGACAAAGGCAGGGTTAAAACAAGCAGAGTCGATTACCGGCAAACAGACACATCAAAGGCACAGACAAGAGCATAATCCAATGGCGTAGCAGCGGTCGAATGATCAGCGAACAGTATCCAAGAGCGAGAGCGAATATCCGAGGCAGGCAGGGTCGAGAACGCTAAACAAGAACAGGGAAACACGGAAGGCTTTACAAGGGTAATTAACCACAATGATCAGCGACAAGACAAGGACCAAACAACCTTTCGATACAAGACATAGCCTAACTAATGAACTAATGGGCAGCCATGACGACAAATAAGGTGGGAGGAGACAAATGTTCATAATAAAAGTCCTGAACAGTGAACAGAGAGACAGACAAACAATGAACATAGTCCGGGTTGGAGTGGGCAACTCTAGTGAAGCTCCTGACACTATAAACAATATAGCTAATATAGGTTTTTGATAAAGACTTGCATTTAATGTTGCTATAAAATTATTAGTGTTTTTCAAGATATACTTCAATAGTAGATGCCAGCAAAGTTAATAAAAATAGTGAAAATTAATTTAAATATCCAATATCATCTGGGAAAAAATGAAATAAAATAATCTGTAAAACTGGCAAATAACCAATATTCAGTATTTGGTATTGATTTGGTAATTTGTTAAATGAATTAATTTGTTTAGGCATATTTCTATATATATGGGAAAAGGCAATTTATTCTAGCAGCATGTAATTGGCTAAAAATCAATTCTAAAAAACTGCAGGCCAAAATATAGAACAAAAACAACCACAACTCATCAAACTTGCAAATGAAACAGCAGTGTGTATCTGGGGAATGGAAGGAGTGGCACAACATCCTGTGTGTGCAGTGTGAAAGAAGAATAAATGAAGTGAAGGAACGGTAATACAGTGTGTTCCACTGGAGACTGACAAGCCTGTCGTCTACCCTGAAGCAGCTGAGCTGGCATTAACCAGACAGGATGGGTGCGGAGCGAAGCGCTCACTCAGTTACGGGCGGTGGGAATAATGAAGGGACGGCTCGGCGGAGCTGAGCGGGGGGCGAGGATGAGGACGGCCCAGCCATCCAACTGGAGAATTTAATTTCGCGCAGGGGGTCTCTCCTCAACCATGCGCTCACATGCAGACGGCCTACCTGTGCCGGGGACCTGCTGTACTCCTGAGGCATTATGGATCAGTGTTTCCTGGTTTAGTGAGTGGATGAGAGGGAACGGATGGAGAACAGTCTCTTGGGTGTCTGTCAAGTATGTTAAGAAAGACTAGTCTCCTGAGGAGTATCTTAACACACTGATATATTCACACTGGCCAAACTAATGCACTATCAAATTGCAACAGTTCTTGGTTTTATTGCATCACAGTAAAAAAGATAAAAAATGTGCAAGTTTTTTTACTTGTGCTACGTGCTGACGAAATGGTCAGAAAATATTAGAATTTGCACGCATTTGTTAAGCATTGTGTTTTAAAAAATCAGTGATTTTAACTTTGCTAAATGTGTTAAAATTAAAAAAAATTAATTTCGCTATATGTGCACTCTGCCGGAAATTCTGTTTATTATTATTGCTGCTTTTAAGGCTTTGAATTGTCAAATACATACAGTTTTAAATGCCTATCTTTGCAAGCATCCTCATTAACACATCAGGTCTTCAGTTAAAGCAAACAGCTGAGAAATAAAACATGCGTTACAGTATATTGGATACAGGAAGCTCTTAAAGTGACAGCAACCTAATATTCCTGATGTCTGTCGGTCCAACACAGTCTCACAATCATTTTGTATGTATTCATACGAGGTGGAAACTTTGTGCTAATTCGTACACATTTGTACAACCTCACTCGTACGATTTTGTATGATTTGTCTAAACCCCAGTGGGTTTAGGGTACAGGTCGAATTGGTCACCTCGTAAAATATGTATGAATATACTACAATTCGTAGACTACAGTCTACTGGGAGTCTCGTTTCTCATTGGTTCCCATTTTTTGGGAACTAAAATGCTCTAAAACGGCAGCTTGGCCAGACTAACTTTGCTCGCGAAAAAGAATGTAGCGTCAAAGGAAGTATGGGCGGGCCCAGGCTAACAGTACCTACCTCTAACTGCAGAATTGTGAAATGTAAACTTGGAATAGAAGGGAAACAAGATTTTTCGGAATTGTGAGTTTGTATGTATACATGATTTTATATTTGTCTATATATAACAATAAAAATTTGAATGGGTTTAAAAAATTCAAATATTTTAGTATTCTTAAACAAATGTATTTATATTACAATACAATCTTACTGCATAATTTAATACTGCATTTCTTTTTACATACAGCAGAAAGATAATATCACAGGAAATAGTATAAACAATACTTCTGTATAAACCTTTTTTTAAAAGGGGTCAAGTTGAAGTTTTGATTAGTTTTCTAAAATGTTTATATATTAAATTGGCATTTGAGCCCAGGTCCCAGTGTATAATAAATTCAAACTGTACAACAACACATACTAATATGTATCTCATATCTTCATCTCACCTAAGGCACCCAATGAGTCAAGACTGCAAGTGATTAAAAAAGGAAGAATGTGCAAGAAACTATACTGCCTGACTTCAACACTTTACAGTTGCTGAAAAAAAGCTACAAGCAGTACAAAAAAAAATTATGCAAGTTAAAACTTGACCTTCTTTAAATTGGCATCGGTCAGAAGAATATTAGTATGTGATCTTTTTCATCTTCTTGTAGGTCGCATTTGACTTGCAATTCATTAACACTACGCAGGACACTTTCTTTCAGAGACGCATGGACTAACATATATTCACTAGAATAAGATCAAACCAAGAACTCAAATCAAATGCACACATCATTATGGGATGCTAATCACAGTTTCATCTTCGGTCCAGTTTCTCTTCATGAGTTTAAGATGATGATAACTATCTCATCATAGACATTCCCTTATCTGATCAGAGCGCTATGAAGGGTTATTCATTCAATTAGGGATGAGCCATTGAGATAAGAAGCAGATGCTGGGTGTCAGGGATTAGGAGCGATTGCTGTACACTGCATCTGCAAAGGCTGTCCTCGCATGTTGGCATCTCACATACATGAACGAGTTTCATAAACACACACACACAATAGAAACAAAAACACACTCATGGGCATTCAAGGGTTTTTGGCTCAGGGGGACAGCTGTGGCCCCCTACATGTGCATGCACGCACGCACATTAAACTGTGGTTCTGGGTCTGCGGTTTAGTGGACCTGCCAACGGTTCAGGTCCTTTAAGTGGAAGTAATTGGGGAAGAACACGCTCCATTAAAAACAACTATTTAATACAATAATCATTCAATTAAAAAGCCCTTGTAGCAGCTGCCACAGCTCATTTGTGTCAACCGCATATTTTATTTGCAGAAAGCGCCACAGATTTACCATCACTTTTAACTGAAATATATATCTTGAACAGCAGTTTCCATTTCACAAAACCTGAAATACTTGACAATACATCACATTTGAAGAAAATGATCGGTTTATGTAATTCACAGTAACCTAAAAGTGAAGATTACGATCAACTGATGCAGACTCAAAAGTAGCTACTGTAGGTGTCCGAGTTTACCTGTCAGGCATTTTAGCATCTATTTGCACTTAAATATAGGGGGCTTCAATCTGGCAACTAAACAGTCTGTGGATCCATGAAGAACTTTTAACACCCATTCATTGAACAAAAGGTTCTTTATAGCTGGGGGGAAATCTTCACATCTATTATAAGGCTCTTCGCACTTTTTTATAGTGATTTTTGATTATATGATTCAGTTATTGATCCTGAACATACAGTACAGTGCATGTGCCTGTGGACAGCTCACTGCAACACTATACAGGAAGCAACGCGGTCAACTTCCCATGGCATTTAAAATGATGGGCCTTTACAGATCACACTGTACTAATATGGTGCATGTGTATGCATAACATGCACAGCATTGTACTTCTCATAACCTGTTATCGGTAATGCATTAAAACATGTAGTCAGATGTTTGTTTGTTTTTTGAAAATTATTATTGCAATTGTTCTATTTTATTATATTTTAAAGTGTAATGTATTCATGAGACCGCAAAATACTCCAGTCTTCGGTGTCACATGATCCTTCGTAATCCAATAAAATCGTCTGAATTGGGTGATCAAAAAATGTCGAAAACATAACATTTCTTTATGAAAATTATTTGTGGCGTCAAAAAAACTATTACTATATAACAGCCTATTTAATATGAAGGCCTGTTTATTTGACAGGGCTTGTACTTTGGGTAATCTGTGCAAAGTTTAAACCGTTTTCCCACTTTAGCTTTAATGTGAGCTATTTCTATATACAATTTGATTATAGTGTTACAAATATCTGAACTATAGGGCTTATAGACTGAACGAGATAAGGCTGGATGAGAGTAGAGAGTTTCTATGGCAAAGTTCAATACTTCAAAGGGCAAAGAAGAGCAGACAATTTGCAGAAACCACATGGCATTTGCCAAGGTTAACATTGACAGCATATTAATCACCATCTAGGTAAATGAAAAAGTATAATCCACATTAAAGAGCTTCACATTTACTGTACTCTTAAGTGGCTCATTGTAAAATCTTATCGTGAGGATGATTTTAATCAGATATTAAATATCGCCGGTGTCTTACAAAGATCACTCATCTCTCTGGTGGCGCTTTAGAGAAGGCCCGGTTAATTAAGGAAGTGCGGTCTCATCGGGCTCCTCCACGCTTCAACAACAGATGTCTTTTTATGGCTGCATCCCAGTGAAAGGTAGCACAGAGCTCATGGGCAATTCTTAAACTCTGAATCAATCAAAGCCTGTTGAGAAGCTAGGAGCTGTATTTGTAAATAACATCCTTTATACTGCATACTGTATGCAACAAAACTTCTTGACTGAGTATAAATGTAATATGCAAAGTTATAGAGTATCAATACTTTAAGGTGGATTTCTTTTAAGATGGTCTGGGAGGGTTAAGTTCACAGTCATGTACAAATTCATTCCCCCGTGCCTGATGAGACGTTCAGTTTTAAGTCGGTTTACGCCACTGTGTTCTCATTCTCTGAACGCAGGCCGGCTCGCATTGTGTTCTGCCTGCCTCAGCAAAGAAGCTCATTACTTCCCTCCTTTTGTTTTATTATGTTCAGCAAATTAATAAATGGGGAGAGTGCCGGAAAAAAACAGATATGAAAATGTATACTTTGCATTATTAAAAAGGCACAGCCTCCAAAGGTTACACAGGGCTATTGTGGCACTACAGTGTGTGAAATGTAATTAAGGGGAGGGTGGAAGAGGGGCGCAGATAAAACCTCTGTGGCTGGTACCACCTCCCTCTTGTCATCTTTTTCTTTTTTTTTTTCCTTGTGCGTTGCCTCCTGAAACTTATTCTCTCTGAACTAATTTTGCATGACATATTGCGTTTCTGCATCAGCTATCATGAGGCTACCTGTGAATTAAACAGGGCCTTGATATACAGGCAAATGCGCGGATTACATTTGAGACGTGCAGATACTTCATACTCCTGCCGTGATTTATTAATTCCAGCAAAACAAAACTCACAACATCGCTTACAATTGCATTTGTCTGAGACCAGGCACAAGCAAATGGAGGATGGAAGAGTTATAGGGATGCTTTGGAAAACGGGAAGGCTGGGGAAGATGGATACATGGACAGCTTCCGAGCCGACGGTGAATCCGAATATAGGTGGATGAAGTCAGTCATGTGTCCTTGAATACGCCACATCTTGATATAAATGTTTCACAGCTCATAAATTTATGAGTTAATAAAGGACTTTTGTTTGCTGCCTTTCTTTACATGATGATAAAATTAGCTGTAAAATATTTCTTCCCATGGAAGCTGGACCAAGCTGAGAAGAGAATTCTTTATTTGTTGGTGATGATGGTATTTCGAAATTAAGCAAACATTTGTCTTATAAACATATTTTTTTATGTATATTCTGAATATGTTATATTTTGAACAGAATGCAATCTATGAAATTATAATGTATATATTCAATTAATTAAACATTGAAATTACTAAATTAATTAAAAAGATCACAGTAGGGTTTGTTTAGTTTAGTGGTGGCATCCTGTTGCTTAAGAATGCTGGCCACAAAGCAAAGGGTTTCTTCGCACTGACAGTGATTAAATTGCTGGGGTCGCCAAGTCTGTACTGGTTGCTAGTGGGTGTTCCTGCTCAACTGCGGTATCCAACTGTATCGTAGGCTCTAATGCCTGCACTCCCATTAGAAGATGCCAAAGGTGTTGATGGACATTTGCATAAAGATGAATTCTGTTCAATGTAGTCGCATTGTCAATGGTCTCAAAATAAATGACTTTTTTTTTTTTTTTTGTAAATCTTTGCTGGTGTAAACGCCCCTTAAGCCGGAGATCAATCCCTAGATGCTAAGTAGTAGGGTTTGGCCAACAATTTAGTAGAATTACAGGCCCGGCCTCATCACAGGAATGCTCTGATGGAAGGGCATTCTAACTATTGTACTGTATGTTTAATCAATTCATTCCTGTTGTAATTATTCAAGCATACAGCCAGACATTTTTGATTTACACGTCTAGATACATCAATCTTTATATAAAGTTTGACATTTCCTACAGTATGTGTACAGAGAAAGACAAATGTGCATGTGAAATGCTCAATTTACAGATAAAAAAAAGTTAAAAAATGGCAGATTAAGTAATTAAAGCGAATAAGTTTATTTCTGCGAATATTACGTGTGCAGAATAAATAAATCAAATTTAAAAATGGTGGTGATATTTGTGATTATTTGTAAAATTACACATGTATAAAGACTGATAAAGTGTTTTAATAGATTAATTTTAAAGACATTGCCAGTAACATAAAGGGATACTGTATATATATATATATATATATATATATACAAGGGTCTTTTTAACTAAAAATCTAACAAAAAACCAAGCAGCCAAGATCAGATTATTTCCTTAAATGGATTCTAAATGAACATGGCTGATCTGAGAGCAGGCTCTAAATGAGCAAAGACTTACTCATTTTAATAACACGTACACGATCATGTAAAACTTCAGTAAAATTATAAAACTACTGTATATAGATTCTACACTCATCATTTAAATAACTCAACGAGAATAGTGATACCAATCAGGATAATCAATTCACCACCTCTATGTGATTTAGCATTTTTTTTTTCCCAAATGGATTTCTCTTTCAGCCTCATTAAGTTTAATCAAACACAAAAAGGTTTTCAACATTGTCCTCACGCTCTATCATTTCAGTGAAACTCAAGAGTCAAGACGCTTAGCATGGTGGCTAAAACAAGATTTCCCTCACGCCGGCGTGCCCATCTCTCCATTATAGTGCAGCGAAGCCCCCTACATTCGCTTGATAAACCTTCCCTTCCCCTTAATGACTCTACCTGGTACAAAAGCCAGTGATAATGGACGCCAACCGGGCCAAAAGTTGAGCAAAAAGAGGAATGATTAAGGAACCTTATTAAAAGCATCCTTGTGGAGTGGGGGACACGTGATGGAGAACACATTAAGGGACCTGATCCTTTTCAAAGCGACACCGCGCTTTCCCCCGAACATCGGTGGAGGAAGACGAAGAGGAAGAAAAAACCTGATTAGGCTGACAAGCACTGAGTGATACTGCAAACCTGTTAATAACATGAAAATTAGAAGGGGCTCATGCAAAGAAAAGAGATTAATTTAGCTGGAGTCCATCTTCGCGGCAAATTGCGAAGTTGTGAATATGTTCGCAGATAATGAGCCTTCCTACTTGTCAGCTCACTTGTCATTTTCTGTAATTAATGTTAAGGAAGACTCCTTCCTGATGGTTGGTATTACTCATGTACCGGGGAAAATTTCTTCGGAGAAATAATTTACATTTATTATCATCAGTCTGTTTGTGTGGTTTATTTCATGGCGGAGTAATTTATTGCAGCACCGTTTCGAGCTCCTTGATTAGTCACTCGTCAGACTGAGATGTAATTTTTTTTTTTCTCCCCTTCTGATGTCTAGGCTGGGGGAAATGAAAGTGTTGTGCCATCACATGGGTGCCTGGGCGGCAATGGCACCTCACGGCTTCCTATTGCCATGTCTCTTTTTAAAAACACAAATCACAGTAGGGCTTTAGTGAAAAAGGCTGATGATTACAAGACTTTCTAGGACATTTCTCCTCTATTTTCTTCATGGATGCCAAACTTATCCATTATTTTACTTGTCTTTCTTTACATTTCACCTCTCGGATATACATGCACACACTTCCAGAGAGGAGTATCGTTATTTATGCCCCCCAGTTTTCACTAATTCAGTCATCTTCCTACAACATGCTCAGTTTGATGTACAATAGTAATAGCGTTCACTCTTAATGAAACAATGCTTTGAAGAGATACAGCTCCCCAACTGATCATCAATATGCTGCTTAATATTTTTTTCTTTGCACTGCCATACAAGATTGACTGCTCAGTACAGAAATATGCACAGCAATAAAAAAAAATACAGCTCTGTGTGTAAACAAGCTATCATTTTCAGGAACCAAGAGTAAACATGACATTGACCAGCTCTGTCTTTTGTTTGGAAGGTTAAAGTTTTTTTTAGCCAAGTCAGCCTATTTCATAATTTCAAATAATAGGTTCTGTTTTATGTTCAATCAGGAATGAAATCTAGTTTAACTAGCTTTTTGCTCACTTTATATTATGACATATTAGCCTATCACTAATCATTGCATATCCACCATATTTTGATTTCTTAACAAAACCTACTTGATTTTGCAAACTGGTATTAATTTATTCAGGGCCGGTGTAGTGCTGAATTTTGACCCCCTGCCAGATTATGACTCAAAATTAGGCACAACACATATTTAGAAAAAATAAAGAAACAAATACAAACATATTAACAGAGCACATTGTGACTACTGGCTGTTGCTTGTTAGAACATGGGCTAACTAGAGCTTAGCTGTTCTTTAACACTTTTCCCTAAACACTTGCCAGTAGGGTACCAGCACCTACACTTTAGAATAAAACATACGAAAGCACTCATGTCCCTAACACCGCACAGCCTCGAGTGGCTCTATTTGCAGATGCACAGCCAAACACACCTACAGGAGGCTGCACTGTCTTCTCTCACCTTTAATTTGACACAAAGAATAACTACTTAATATATAACGTTACATACGACAATATCAACAAGTCACTCCCCTAAACATCTCACTCCATGACGGTAACAGTTACACTTTTATATAACAGGGCTGTAAATGAACCAAACACACCCAAACTAACTTGAACTTAAACACACATAACATCACTAATACAGAAACCTAACTGTCTTGCTTAAATTACACAAAAATAAGTAAATTCTAAAGAAATGCACACAACGCACCCAGCTGCAGCTGAAGTCGAAGGTCACATCTTTATTTTTAAATACCAATGCAAAAGACACTAAAATACTCTGCGTCTTAGGCAAGTAGGCTATATTATTATTATTATTATTATTATTGCAACTACTACTTAGTAGGCTTTGCTATGTAGTTAAATGAATGTGGGCGTATTCCGTTCAGAAGTCATAATACCAACTAGTTTTAAGTGGAAGTGGATCCGTTGGATGTACGGCGCCCTTAGCATTTGCCTATACTTCCTATGCCACGGGCCTGAATTTATTATCGTAGTCGTAAACACACTTGTTTGTATCTGTCACTCACAAAAAACCTACCTTACTTCCTTGTTGTACGGTAAAGATATAAAAATTTATAAATATATATATTAAAAAAAATTATATTAACTTACTTTTTAGGCACAACACTGCCGTTTCTTTGCCGGAAAAACTCCAAACACGATCGAATTTTTCATGCCCCTAAGCAACACACGCTAGCGGAATTAATGAACAAATTTTGTGAACAATTTAAAAGGCAGCCACTCATAAAGCAATCAGTAATTTAGATGAATTACTTAAAAAAAAAAAAAAAAAAAAATGTTCACCACTACATGCGAAATGATGTAACCTGCAGTATTGCATTTACAGCCATAATGCAACACAATTAACAATCTATAAGCAAATTTATCATTAAAACAATATGAACCCATTAAAAACATCCCTCTTTCTCCATCTTTAATCCTATGGCTGAAATTAAGAGGTCATTTGTACTGGGAGAAATGTTTCAATTCTCCTGTGTTTTTTACATAGCTACAGAAATGAAATGAGGGCCTCCACTCTGCCACAACCATAACTCAAGCAATATTCATCTGAGACATATATTCAAATCAGCCTCGGCTTGGGCTCTCTGCTTTGCTTTAGCTTTGTGTTGGGAAATTTATAAGCCTACTTCTTAAATGTATTATTCATCAGGGTGCGTAAATAATGCATGCTTGGTTCCATAGTAAATTAACCCTTTACCTTACCTAAGCTATCAGAGTCATTGTTTTGAAAGGCAATTATGTCATTTAATTCATGCTGTAATTAATACCGTAATTATCTTAAATACTCAGCAACCCAGTGCCACTGCTAAGCTGTCTTAATTAAACAGATTGAAAGGTTTATATGTTTGTTTTTTTCTCACAATCAGATCATCTCGGCTGCAACTAGGGACACAGTAAGACAATCTGAAATTGTCACAAATGAACATTGAGAAGAATGTAACGTGACGACTTCTTTGAAGATTCTATTTTTACCCCTCATCACTTCATAAACGAGCTCCCGAAAGTTCGAACTGGAAATAAAACAATTAGCTGATTCGTCAACATGAGCTCATATTTAAATCAGGCTCTCAAATGCTTGCGTGATTCACGCTTAAAGATCCAAAACACAATTGCCTGGAGCGGCCGTATCTCAGCTGCCCTAAGTAAATGTGGAGGACCCATGTAGGGAAGTGCACTCTTGTGTTTTATTGTTCTGAGACTGCAGGGAGGCAAGTGGACAGCTAATCCAGGGCTGGAGAGTTTTTATCCCTGCTCTATCTGACAGTGATAGAAAGTGTTTTCCCCAAAGTAGAAAAATAGTCGGAGGTAGATGAAATAGTGAAGTGGTCAGTGAATACTGAGGAAAAATTCAGGCCCACCAGCACATTACACTGCTGAGCGGAAAGCGTTGCACAAATTTGCGAGCAGAGAAGGTCCATTGTTCAGTATTAATAGTGTCATGATGCATGAATCACTGCTTACTCCGAGGCCACTTACAAACAAACCAGCTTTTTAGTGATAAATGCAAATTTGTTTGTTCAGTGGTTAACTAGCCTCAGCCTCAGATAGCATGCCCATGGATCATTGGCTGAACCTCTGATGTTTATGGCACACAAAAGTGGAAACACTTCAGGAGTTTAGAAGTCATTGTCGAATTGGTTTAATTACACAGTATTTCCATGAGACGTGTATATCATGTTTTTAATGTTCCATCTGGAAACAAAGATGCCATGACGCCAAACCCCCTCATGAAAGACGAAAGCTGTTGTGTTTACAACTTTGACAACGAGAGCTTAACAGGATCAACCAAATGATAAAAATGTAACATTCAAGGCATTAATTCTCTAAAATACATCCAAGAGTTTTTTGTGTTATTGTAACATTTCCACACCCCGAAACATGACGTTAAACAAAAAAAAACTGTGATTGGTTGTTTGACATGTCGGTCAAACAGCCTCATGGGCGGGCCTTGGCCGATGAAACCTGCCATGGACTCCAGACCTTCAGCTGTCTGGTAAATGAACATGGATCCAAAGCGAAATATTTGTGTGGGGAAATGTTTCGTGAAATTCCAGTGAAGGTAAATGTCACCTACTTTTTGAGTTTCCTCTTCTCCAATGGTACTAATGTAATAAACGACAAATACAGTGAGGTTTTCAAAGACAAAAAATGATCTGTATTTCCTTTAGC
>JAUMHP010000294.1:3122754-3143693 GCA_032361065.1 Enteromius trimaculatus
AAAGCGGTGTGATTTGTTCGGAAACATTTGTTGAAACTTTATTTCAATTATGTGCATTAAATATATTATGTATGTATGTATATGTATATATGTGTATATATTTATACGTGTGTGTGTGTGTGTGTATTATATAAATTATGTATATGGTATGATTTTTCGGTTACACTTTATTTTGATAGTCCATTTAGACATTCTACTAACTTTAAATAGCTTTGTAACTACATGTCAACTAATTCTCATTCATTCACAACTACATGTCTGCTAACTCTCAGATTAGACTGTTAGGGGTATGTTTAGTAGAATAAGTTGACATATACTTGCAAAGTTTCTTATAGTCAGTATGTAGTATGTTGTGGGCCCATCAAAATAAAGTGTTAGGAGACATTAAGCAGACAGTCTACTAATACTCTAATGGCTGTTAGTTGACATGTAGCTGCAAAGTTACTTACTGTTAGTAGAATATCTGAAGAGACTTTCGTAATAAAGTGTTACTGAGTTTTCCTGGTTATAAGTATGCATATATGCGCTGGTCATTTTCTCAGGGGTCATATTATACGAGCATGTGTGTATTTTTCCAGTGGCCTTTACATTGATGATTTCAGCCATTGTAATGTTCCATCTCATTTTCCCAGCTGAATCAATATAGTCCCCAAGGCATACTTAGCTTGACCACACACACACACACACTCCTAAAAGCACACGATACACGCGTACACTGTTCCATGACACAAAGCCAAACAATTATACAAACAGACTAGTCTAATAGCAATTGCTGGTCATCGTTTCATGTTTACCTTTGACAAATCCACGCATTTATCAAACAAATAATGTCCTTTACAGGATTGGCCGGTTTGTGAGAAGTGTGTTTCACTAATATATTTCACTCCGAATCTTGTAGCTGGAAGAATAACAACTAATGAGGAACTGGAAGAGATGCTGGAGACTGGAAACCCTTCTATTTTCACCTCCGATGTGAGTTTGCTTTCTTAAAATGACTCTTTCAAGCCTTACTGGAGGTTGGAGGAGGAAATATTACAAAGTTGCAGCTCTCATCCAGAGCCAGCTTTCTTTGGCTTCTCAGTTTTCTGTTAATGTGACGTGACATGAGAGCAGCGCGCCCTCTGCTGGCTGTTTCTTTGCACTCTCCATAATTATCTGTTTAAACTTAAAAGGGATGCTCAGCCTCAACTTAAACTAATCATTCTGTTATCATTTACCCCATTTCCTCTCATCTTTTTAATATGGAGTACACTGTAAAAAAGTTGAACAATGTATTGGCCTTTTTAATAAAATCAAGTTTTTTCATTGTTTGTGAAAGAAGTTCTTTCTGCTCATCAAGGCCAAAATAAGTTTATTCTTGCGGAGCACTATTATTAATATATTTTAAATTACTGACACAAAACTACTGAAAGGTAGGGTACAAAATGGAGACTTTAAAAAGGACACCAAAAAGTATGAAGTGGTTGATATGATTCTCTAAAGACTAAAGTGTTCACCATGACTTCTCATTTTTTTGTTATTAAATGAAATTCAGTTCTCCTTTTATAAGAAATAAAGTGCTTTAGGTTTTTAAAAACATGGGAATTAGCCTATTGTGACCATTTCTAATTTAAGCTGATATGTCCCTTTGTTTTATGCCGTGTTGTCACTGTTAGAGTCTACTAAAAGATTTCCTTTTGTTTCAGATCATCTCGGACTCTCAGATAACTCGTCAGGCCCTTAATGAGATCGAGTCTAGACACAAAGACATCTTGCGGCTGGAGTCTAGCATTAAAGAGCTTCATGACATGTTTGTGGACATGGCCATGCTTGTTGAGACCCAGGTGCAGTACACAGTAATCAGTGATCGCTTGTTCGCCTAATATTTAACCCATACAGCATTCATTGGTGAACTCTTTCAATTATGTTGTACAGGGGGAGATGATCGACAACATTGAAAAGAATGTAAACAATGCAGTAGAGTACGTGGGCCAAGCTAAAGTGGAGACCAAGAAAGCTGTGAGGTACCAGACACAGGCACGCAGGGTAAGAAGAAAACCATCCAGATGTTTCAGAAGCCAAAATATAATACTGCTTCTGATCAGGCTGTGCAGGTTTTGTTCATTAACTCTTTAAAAAGAATAATTTCTTTTGTATTTAAGCTGAAAAATACTGGAATAAAGGCCACTAAATGTGGTGCCCTGTTTAATGTTTTAAATTAATACTGACCTGTCACTAACCATAGAGGGCTTTCTATACATATTTAATATTATATTTAAATATATTCATATATATGTTTGTGTTTATAATTATACACACTTTTATTTTAGACTTGATTAATTGTGATGAATTGTTTGCCAGCACTAGAAATAATACAGGCCTTAAATATATAAACGAAGAATATTCTACAGAATTGTAAAATGCCATCATTGTAACAACTTCTTTTTGTCTTGTACAGAAGTACATTATTCTTGCTCTTATTGTTTTGGTGGTGCTCGCTGTGGTCGCACTCATTGTTGGCTTATCTGTGGGCCTGTCTGCTAAAACCAATACTAACTCCGCCTCCTCCAGTTCTAACGCAGCCAATCCTTCCTAAGCATGGTTTCCAAGGTAACACCCAATGCCCAATCACTAACTGTTTCATCTGCTATCACTTTGTCTCTAATTCAACCCAGTTTGTATATGATCACAGCTTTTTTTGGTTTATTGTTTCAAAGAAAGATTTGTATATATTCTAATCAATGCCAGTTTATTTGTGTTTAACCAGTTACACACAAAAGGGGTAAAATGACACTTTCATACATAGTGGATTTTCCATTGTTGTTTTTTATCTGTCTGTCATAGAAATTGGTCTGTGTTGCCATCTGTGGAGCCGTGTGCAGCATCGTTCTCCTCATCGTCATCCTCATCGGAGTGTTCATTGATTAGTCACCTAGAGCTAAACTTTCATCCCTTTAACATTACTGTGCCTTTGGGGAAAAAAAAAGAGAGGGAGAGAAAGAATAATTAGTTTTGTTTTGACTAAAATTTAAAATGTCATGCTGCATACAATAACTGCTCTTCAATTTATTACCGGTGAATTGTGTAGAAGAAGGCACTGATCTATTGTCGAAGACTTTTTCCTTTGACATTGCTGTGCCACTTTACTAGAGCAACCAGAGGTCACTTTCTGTCTTTTTAATTACACTATCTAATGCTGGTGAATACATTTTCAATTTTGCACAGTTGAGGAGTGTTTTGTAATAATACAGTCTGTAACATTGGGTAGCCTTGGGAGATCCGACTGACATTGTGGAGTTAAATAAAATCCTGCAAAGTGCACTTAAGATTTAAAAAGCTATATTGTATTCAAGAGTCACAAGTTCATTTCAGCTGTTACACAATGGTTTGACAGTGTGTGATATGACAGCTGGCTCCACACAATATGATGTCAGATCTGTGAACAATGTTACAAAACCTCTTTTAGTCACTTGTTCGATGTTGTTCTTTTTTGTGCCTTACATATAACTGTGTCTTACAGGAATGCAAGCATACAGCAAATGCTCACAAAGTGTATTGTAAAATAAATGTGAGTTGCTCACCACGCAAAACTGTCGTACTGTCTCTGTTTGTTATTGGTGAATATTTATCACATACAATAGTGTTCAAAAGTTTGTACAGAGAGAGAGAGAGAGAGAGATGGAAATGAATAAGGAAGGATGCATTAAAGTAATTAAAAGTGGCAATACATATATTTTATTTTTAATGTGGCAAAAAAATCATCTTGAGCAAAATGCATCAACAAAAATATTGGGCCGGTTTCCCGGATAGGGATTAGATTAAGCCAGGACTAGACTCTTAACATTTATTCTAATCTAGGACTAGATTAAACCCTGTTCGGGAAACTGCCCCGTTAAGCAACAAAACTATTCACCAGATGATAATACAAATAGTTTCTTGAGCAGAAAATCCACATATTTAAACATTATCGTTTTGTTTTGCAAAATATCCAAAAACCACTGTCCAGCAATCCACCCTGTGCTCATGATGACATCGCCGTTGCCATGAGAACCTCAGCATGTGTGATAAAGCTGAAGCAGGTGCATACACTGATGCTCGTGGGATTTTTACCCTGCACTCAGCAGCTGTGAAAATCTCCCCGAAACACACGCACACATTATTTAGACAGTCTAGATACTGACTGAAATCCATATGCACTTACACTGCATGATGAGAGTCGAATAAATGCCTCTCGTGACATGACACTTTTAGGCCATCCTATCTCTGCTATTGAGCTGTGAGTGAGTGGGCAGAAGCACAGACATTATGTAACCGAAATGTTCCTGCCTCAGAGACAGTAAGAGAGCATCCACACACACGAGAGCGAGCCAGTGAGAAATAAATAAATTAAAATCTCACCTGACCTGGTTAGGGTGAGTGAATAAAGAGATGACGCTGAAAGGGGAGACAGTGATTGTTTGTAACAGTGATGAGACAGTCAGTGCTTTTCTCTCATTCTGGTTGTGAGTCATTGTTCGGCTGAGCAGCAGCGTACTGGAACCACAGAGAAGGACGAGAAGAAACCGCGAGTGCATGCATAGGTATGAATGAGGACTTTTTTTTTTTAGAGAGGTTGGTTTTTAAATGAATCCAGGAATTAACAGATTAATGAAGTTTTAATTAAGAGTTTCTCGTGTTCTATTGAGCCCTGCACGTGTGGGAAACGTCAATAGCATGTAGCCTACTTTTAGACTTTTGTTGGTCAGTGTACAAGTCAAAGAGCATATTTAATTGTTAATTACACTGCCAATTCAAACTTTAAAAATAGATAAATACATTTTTTGGGAGGCACATTAATGTTCAAAAGTTCTTGAGCAAATAACGCAGGAGTAAACATTAAAAATATCATATATTATTTCTCAGTGTTATTTTAGTGTATATTGGATCAAACAGATGCAGTCATCTTTCAAGAACTTCTTTTAAAAACATTTTTTAAAAAAATATAAAGTATAAGTCAATCCCCAGGGTTCTAGTGTTAAAGTTATTTTAGATATTAATAGTCCTGCACTCATATTACAAGGTGTTTGTTGGAAAGATGTACAGTATGTTGACTTTTCTCCAAATACCCACTTTTTTACAAAATCATGAGTTAACTATTTAAGATTGTTCTGTCCTTTACTAAAAACAAAAATAATAAAAATACATTTAAATAAATCCAAACATTTCAGAAGTGGGATAAAATATACTATACTTTTTATATTGTAAACACTTCAAGGAAAATTTGGGAAAATTAGTTCTTTGTTCCTGCAGTTTTCCTCGTGAATGTTAAGTGACCAAGAAAGCTGTGCTCTCCCCTGTAAATATTAGTTTTGCTCTCAAACATGCTATGTTTGATTGCATTAAAAGAGACAAAAGTAAGTTGGAATGTGAAGCTCCAGCAGGTTTCTCTGTTTTGGCTCGGAGGGGGTGGATTGTTCTACAGCTTTCGCCTCAGGCAGTGTCCTCATGGACTGCTATCGAGTGACTCTATTCATAGCCCTTGCCCCGTCCCGGAGAAGCCATGTGTGTTCTCAGCAGTACTACAGCGCACATCTGTTCAGCTGCTTTCTTTCTCCGTTATCATTTAGTCAGACTCATTTAAGATGCAGTGCTACGAGAGGGGATTATGTTCACCCCTGAGAGGGCATCTCCCATCGCTGTCCCTCCTAAAACCGCTTTCTTCGCGGGCATTTTCTGTACAGTAACGATATAATCCAGCGCCCGTTCTTATGTAACTCCAGCGAAGTACAGATATTAATAATCCCGCGCGGCCTGTGGTACACTGGCTCTGTGACATCACCGTCAGCCTCAGAGGAGTATGACTAGAGCACTGTGGGTAAACACGCTTAAGAGCAGGACATGGAGCGCTTTGCTGGAGTTCACAGAGAGCAGGACTGCCAGTGTGTAGATTATTCATAGATTATGGGCCATGGTATGTACCGCTTCTACGCACAGATGTGTGGATTAAGACATAATTGATTTGGTAGATTACAGTCTGTGGGTTGATTTTTTTAGAATATGTGATGTACACTAAATCTTAGGTGCATTTGTATTGTCTTTGGTATAATGCTTGCATTTATTAAGTTTGTTTAGATTATTAGGGATTTATTGGATTTGTAACTGTAAAATATCACTTAGAGTTGTGTTTATATAAAAATGATTTATGTTGTGCATGCAGGGGTCATATTAATGTTGATACTTATGTGCTATGGCTCAGAGCATGTGTGTGTGTGTGATGTTTGACTGCACTGGGTCTGTGTATGATGTCAGACGTCTGGGGGTGATTTGTATGCATCATGTAAACAGTGTTTGTATATGTATGTGTGTGCATTTTGCGTGACATGTAATACAAATAATAACAACAGAATATTATAGAATAAAATTAAAAGTAAATGATTGTACTGATGTACTTAAAAATATTTCTAATTTACTTAACATGTTTTTAATATAATCTTTTAATCTTTTTAAACATTAGGAAACTTCAAATAAAATATAAAGCAGATATAGAAAATCTTGGCACTGATTTATGTAAATAGATAAATATTAAGCAAGGCACATACAGTATACAACATATGTGCAAAGAACCAATAAACACATATATTCTGAGAAAGAGTAAAAAAGAAAAGAAAAAAAGGTGTAAGTGGTCTTTTCATTCCTCTGAAGTTATCTGTATTAGTTTCTGGATCTTTTTACTTATTATACAGTATATTCCAATTAAAAAAAAAAGAAATTATTACATATAAAATCTCTTTAAAAAACAGAAAAATAAGGTTTCGTTTTCATACTTTTGCATTTATAAAAAAAATGCTCAGAATCGACATTGTGTTCATGAAAAAATAATTATTTATAGAATCTAAATAGAATTCCAAACATAATGTGTTTTCTAACAAAAATTGGGGAATATATGTCTCCAACCAATAAGACATAGTTTCACAGAAAATTCTGAAAGAAAATCTTAAAAGATAAAACAGTTTTGCTGTGAAGCAACATCAGTTAGTGTAGTCTTCATGCACCCACACCACTAGGTGTCAGTATCAAAAACCTGCTGGGATAAAGAAAAGTCAGGCACGAGTGCAGTTTTACATGCAGGTGGATGCCATTATTTAGACACCAATTCTGTTATTTAGCCTTCATTAACAAGATCACAAATCAAATAAAAAATCAGCATAGATCATTGTAATATGAATAATGTTTTATCTCCCTCTTCATTTCTGATTGGTTAAACTGATGGTGTTACACATCTCCCCAGTTTATGCATGTTTATGTGACATGTGGCTCTGTCCGTTAGGAGATGATGGGGGTTGAAAGGCAGTGTGAGGTGGAGGTACTGGCACCGTCCCAAAGAGATTTACAATGGGTCCAAAAACAGCTGTCAATCATCTCCAACAGAACCAACGGGCCAGGCAGGACCAAGGATAAGGTAAGTCTTTGGGTAAATCAGAAAATGCACTACAGAAACATAGATTGACATTTTTTGTTTGTAGTTGTTGTATGAACTATACTAAAGCATGTTATATAGGCCCTGTGTTTTATATTCGCTTGATTTAGTTTTGAAATAAAAGATAGCAACGTTGTAGTTCTGCATCAACCACAAGGCTGCTGTCCAGGCATTATTGGATTAGTCTGTGTCCTGATCATGGTTTGGTTTTCTGAGGACTTGGCCCACTCCTCCATCCGGAGCAAATGCCTACTTCCTCTTGAACCCTTTACTGTCCCTCCTTTAGCCCTCCATCTGTTCTTTCACGAATATATAAATAAATAAATCACTGACTACTTTCTTAAGTCACTTGGTGCGTTTTACGGATGTTAATATCCTGGGATAAAATAGGAGCACCTGTGGCATTTCTTTGAATAACAGATCGACCCTTTGCTCTAGACCCACATATGGATAATATCCAATTATATTTAAAATTAATATGTACGTGTACAATAAAATATCTCTAGTTGATTCCTGTGAGCTTGTCTGAGTTGGCAACAATAACCAAGGTGGGTATAACTCAAATCAACATACCATTTGGTCTTTTTGTGGCAGTGTAGCCATTCAGTTGGCTCCTCTCTCCTTTTATTTAACAAATGAACTCCATCTTTCACTTTAACCTGCAGTGCTTATGAACAGACACGTTTTCTGCTTCAGATCTGAAGAGGATGGAAATTGCTCACTTATGCTAAGGGCAAATAACATTTACTTGGCTGGAGTGTTTGAGAGATATTAATGAGTCCTGCAATGTACTCGGGGTCTAGATGTGCCTTTTTTAGAGACGGGAATCAGTGCAGGTTTATATACTAGAGTGTTGCCATATTTGGCTGTGGTTATGCAATGCTAGATATCCCATGAGACAGCAGAGGGCTCTTTTGGGAGAGATTGAGGGAGACGAGGAGAGAAAGAGGAGGATGACAGCCCACTTTATAATTGCTACGGTTGCCAAGAAGCAGTATCCAAACGCGTCAAGATATTTTTCTATCTAGTTTAAGGTTATCTCTATGATATTTCTTTCTTGAATCGCATTGTTTTTATTGGATTTCACTGCTGTATTCCTGCACAGCATGCATTATTTTTTTAGTAAGTGTGTAATACCGGTGTGTGGCACAGAGGGCAGTCTTGTCCTATTGTTTAATTGCCAAGTCTGGGGAAACCCTGAACTGTCCAAATAATCCTCCTTAATACCCTGCTGCTCCCGCATCCCTGATCTCTGATTGGCCGGTGCTGCTGGGAATGGTCCTGCCACTGCACAGTGGGAGATAAACGATTGGTCGGACTCACTCACTGGTGGAAAGAGTAAGCGAACACAGAGAACAGGAGAGAGAGAAATAGAGAGAGTGGGTTCACTAGGTTTCTCATAAGGAATCCCAATTAACAAATCCATCTTTTGCAGTCGAATCACAGGTGTGTAGTAGAAGTATGCAATGCTTCTAAAGTTTTGGTATTGTCCTTTGATTGGATGACCTTTGACCTATGGCCTCATGGGATAGTGAAGTGTTCACTGGTTGCACACAGAATCTCTACTCAATGGTGCTAATTCAGTCATCCTGTTTATTCAGCATACTAGATTTAGCATATTTCTGTACGTTGCAGTGATTGTATTTACACGCACGAGAAAATTCCTACATTAACCAGATTTTGGACATTTCATTATAAGTTTCATGTCATTGTTGTTCCAAACCTGTATAATTTTCATACTTCTGTAGTATGTAATCTTAGAAGAATAGAATGCATACATGCATTTTTGTGTTGTGATCCTGATTACCATAACCAAATGAATCCAGTGCACAGAAGGTGGCACAGAAGCGCTTATCAAGGGGCATTTAAGTGTGTTTACACAGACTGCTGCTCAGAGGTGGCGTAAAAGCATTTACACAAGAAATACAACCATGTTTTGATACTGAGGCTGTGGTGGGTCAGAGCAGGCTTCATGTAGTCTGGCTTTTATGCAGTATTTTGAGCAGGCACAGAGCAGCCGTGTTAGGATGTCTCAATATGTAGAGTTTTTAGAAATCTGAACAGGCCTATACCAAGAAAAAGTATTTGTGATATCAGTCGAAATTAATATTCATTTATAATTGTGTATTTCTTAATAAATTTATTTCTGTCATATAGAGAGAGGATAGTTAAGAAATTTGAACAAAGAGGAGACATCATCACCTATTATTATATTTTGAAATCTGAAATATGATATTGTAAATCATGATAAAACAGACACAGCAACAGATATTTGGTATTGGGACATAAGTCCAAGTGAAAAGGATCATGAAAAGGACTTTTCTCTATCCATTGGTTGTTAAATACTGTAGTTTCATGCAGATCTGAATGCATGCTTGCAATCAATTGAAATAAAGGAGTGAGGTTTAAGTGGAACCTGATGTTTTTACCATTCGAGTTGTTTTTCATTAAACATGACGTCTGAATGAATGAGTGAGTGAATAAATAAATATGCATGGATAAATTGTTCATAATAAGATCAATAACTATTTAAAAGTGAATTTCTTTTTTTTGCGTACGTGAATTAGAATTGATGTGTTCGGATTATTCTGCTGTATTCAGGAATCCTCTGATAGCTGTCCAGCTTAGGTTTAACCAAAATATATGGGCCTGAATCAGAAAATGATGCCCATGTAAATACGGCCAGTGATGGGGGAGGGAATGAGCGAGAGAGAATGCAAAACACCTTTTTTGACCTAGTCATGATTCAGACATGCCCTCCAGGGCAGATGGGTGATGCTCACCTGGAAGATGATGCTGAAAATGCAGATGCACAGCATTGGTCATGAGAAACGGGCATTTACATGACAGAGATGTCAAAGTGAAGCAGCGCGCGACTGCCCAGCTGAAAGCTGCACTGGCTCTGCACTTGTGCGTGCTTCTGTGGGAACGAGAGCGCGAGAATAGGCCAGCTGCGTTGATCCAGCACACAGATACAGCTGAAGAGCGCTTTAAATGAGCGCTAAAGGCAGTGTGTGTGTTTGTGTGCTGCGCTCTTCCAGTAGTGTGTGTGTGTGTGTGTGTGCATATGTGTGAGTGAGCGCGCGCCTGTGCGGTCTCCTCAGTACCGCCCGCTCCAGCGCTTTTCTCTTCCCGACGGTCGCTAATGAACCGTTTTAAGCCCGGATAGCACGGACAGCGGACCGGAGCCGTCAGCCGCCCCTTAATATGACACAGTTGGACTCGGCTGTCTTTACGGGAATCATCTTTTAACGGAAGAGCGGCGGAAGAGGTAGAGTCGCTGTCCATCGCTTGATTTCGTTCACGCGCTCAGCTGATCTTGAGAGCATGTTGTGTTGATAAGGACGATATTGAATGTTTTGGTCAGACATTTATTTCGGATGCGTTACAACACGGTTGTTTAGTTGGGTATATGTTTACGTTGCTGCTTTGGATGTAAATGTCATTATGGCTCGTGCGGTCGTCTGCACGGTAACCTTATAAATACATATAGTAGCCCGCGGTGCCGTATTAAACGTGCTGAAAACATTATTCAGTGTCTTTCTTCCAGGGAAACACATGGCTGCGTGGGGTACTTTTGTCCATAGCCATTTTAGATTGCAGCACTGCTGAATGTTTCTCACAGTAGCTTGTACTATTAAAGATATAGACCTCTTTTCCCCATCACTTGCGAGCTCTCCAAACTCCTTCTAGATCTCGCCGTCGTAGACCGTTATAATTCTTAGTTTTAGTAACATTTTAACGTCTTCATTTATTTTCAACAACCTGAAAGTGATTGGTGAGGTCCGGGCTTGTTGTCACTTGTTTGTGTAAAGTCCAATTACATGATTGTGTGTTTTCCTCTTGAATGTTGTATTCTAGTTCAAACCCTAAATTTTTATATTTTGTAATTCTGCCCTCTAATTAAAATTCAGCTGCTGTGCAAACAATTGAACACAATGAAAAATGCTTTCAGATAAGGGCCAACAATATTATAGACATGTCGAACTCTGGAATATGGTATTTTACCTATAAATATCAGGTTGTATTTTATATGCTTTATAAAAATGATAGTTTATTAATTCGGATTTAAGCATTTTTACTGACGGTGTAAAAAAGTGCAGACATAATTCTATTTTAGGAGAGATATAGAAATAGTAATTGTTCACTACGATGATAACGATGGAAATGTTATTGTCATGGACGTCATATCAGTTGATGTCAAATCGATCTGTTTTGACAGTGAATATCTGTCTAAGGGATGGAGTACAAAACCTGATCTCACGGCAATTTGGACATATTTTACGAGTTGCAAATTCGTATGAATTTGTATGAATTAGTGCGAATTAGCATGAATTTGGCACTTTGTACGAAATCATACAAATTGGTCGTGAGACTGTGTTGGAGTACAGCTTGTTTTATGCACAAGTCATCTATTACCCTGAATTCACTTCAAGCCTAATCAGTATAATAGTTATTATTTTTCCATGACCTCCAGTTGCTTTACCAGTTGAGGAGGTTTAGTCACCAAAACGTTGCCATTTCAAATGCGTACAAACGCCTATGTGCTTTTTAATTATTTATACATTCTATAATGACATGGTGTGCCTCTGGTGTAATATATCTCCCTGTAGCGTGATGTGACAAAACTTGATCTGTTACATCATAGTGTGTGGATAGTATAAATTAAAATAAGGGCGTGGTTTAATGAAATTACTTTACATATTGTAACTTTAATCCAATTAAGCAGGTAGCTATTTTGTCCTGTGCAAATTGACATACAGTACATAAATAAAGCAATATGGACTTAGATGTCTCAGAGGTGCAATGATGATGTAGTATCGCATCTCAGAAAGTTTTCACTTCTTAGAGCTTGTATATGTGGAAATGGATCTGTAACCTTCATGCGAACTTCGAGCCTTTGTATTAGTATAAGCATTAAACTTCTACTGTTGCTATAGAAAGATGAATATTGTACTGCTGTCCTGTGGTAAAGCACGTTACGCCATATAAACAGTCTCAATTACGTGGAATGTGTTCTCTCAGAGCTCATGGAATATTAAGAAGAATATAACACCTTTCACACGCAGCTTGAGTCTCAACTCTCTCAGCGTTCTCTATCTGCCTACAAACACTCACCTTTTTTGTTTGTTAGTCATGTCATCAGTAAAAATGAGTGCGGCGCATATGATTTGAGGATTGCAGATACAGGCTATACAGGCTGTTTTTGAAGATAAATATATCGTTTTTGCATCTTTTAAGACATACTTACTGTGAGCTACTAGTAAAAATCATAATAATAATGCATGATAATGTACGTTCATATATACAGTACATATATATATATATATGTATATATACAGTACACACACACATATGTGACCCTGGACAACAAAACCAGTCGTAAGTGTTAATTTTCTGAGAGATTTAAGATTTATGCATGATCTGAAAGCTGTATAAATAAGCTTCCCATTGATGTATGATTTGGATGGATAGGGCAATATTTGACCGAGATACAACTATATCGAAAATCTGGAATCTGAGGGTACAGAAAAATCGAAATGCTGAGAAAATCACCTTTAAGTTGTTCAAATGAAGATCTTATCAATGCATATCACTAATCAAAAATGAAGTTTTAATAAATTTTTGGTAAGACATTGACTAAATACCTTCATGCGTCACATGATCGTTGCTTACTATCCTAAGGATTTTTGGCAAAAAAGAAAAATCAATAATTTTGACCCATACAATGTATTTTTGGCTAATGCTACAAATATACCCCAGCGACTTAAGACTGGTTTTGTGTTCCAGGGTCACATATAGCATGTAAACACAACTTTTATTTTGGCTGTGATTGATCACAATTAATCAGTAGGGCAGCACAAGCCTACTTTGTCTTTTTGTCTTATTGCCAAATATTTTTTCCCCCTTCAAATCAAAGTTTGTGATACATGACATGTAGAGGGACAAATGAATATCAAATATCAAATCCATTTTGTAGCTACGTTTTATTAATTACTAGTTTTAATTACATCATGCCAAACTCTACTAATTCATTCCCTCTTTTGAATTAAGTTAAATCATGACCATGATGCTCGTGACCCCACAGCTAACTTTTAAAAAATCCCTTAGGAAAAATTCATATGAAAAACATTTATTTGTTTGTTTTTTTTAACTGCTGAAAATGTGGGCGGGCACTGTTGCACTCAATTACAGAACTTGTTTTTCGCTTTACTAGCAATTAGCAAATAAAGAGGTAGGATGCTGATTGGAATATTAGGTCACAGACACACAGGGATGCTGTTTTTTGTTTAGTTACCTGTGATATGTTTTAAATGTATCACTTGTTCGGGTTACGTGAAGCAGTTGGCGTGCAAAAAAAATAGTTCTAAATACCATCAGGTTAATCGCAACAATAGCAGAATGAGATCTGTGTTGCTAAACACAAAGAACCACATCAGAATTAAAGGCTTCATAAGTAGTTATGGCTTTAAATTATACTAATAATATCATTAAAGTGCCCTCATTTTTTTAGACCATGCTGGAACAACTGGATTCTGGTGATGCTTAGTGCTCTGCTGGCAGTACAGGGCACGTGTCTTTCTCTCTCTTTCTCTGCCTTATTCCCTCCATCCCTGCCTTACTTATATGAACAGCAGCAGTCATGTCCAGATTACATAACTGGCACCCCCTCCCTCATTCGTGCGGTCCAGCAGAGGCAAATGCTCAACCGGGATCTCATTATAGAGTTGTTCAACTGGGGTTAAAGTGCACTATGATCACACGCGTCCTTTGAGTCTCATCAGGCAGGTGCTTGCTACTGCGTGTCCATCGTTGTTTCGTTCCGCCTAAAATGCTGTGTTTTTGGGATTATATGCGATTCTTCTTCAGCGAAGAGGATTTAGTGTTTTAGATTTAGATTTACTAGTGTCCGCTCTGTATGTGTGCTGGGCTTTGATTTTTTTTTTTTGTGATGGACAGCAGTGAACGGCATAAGCCTATCCGGAGAAGTGTGCAGCTGCTGAGGAAATGGACATGCTTGTGAATTATGAAGTATGTGTGTGCATGTGAGAGGGGGACAGGGATAAGGAAGAAAGGGAAAGAAAGATGGAGAGCGAGAGAGGAAGGGAAAGAAGGTGGGGCGAAGGAGAGAGAGTGTGTTAACAGCAAGAGAAGACAGATGCCAGTCAGTGGCTGGTGTTTGCATACAAATGAATGTAGAAGATAATAGAGGAGGCTATATTTATGTGTGCGGACAGATGTTTTACTGTGGAGGAGTGTTTGTGTGTTCACGCTTAAAGGAATAGTTTGCCCGAAAATGAACATTTGCTGAAAATGTACTCACCCGACGGCCATCCAAGATTTAGATCAGGTTATTCACCAGAACAGATTTGGAGAAATTTACCAGTACATCACTTGATCACCAATAGATCCTCTGCAGGGAATGGGTGCCGTCAGAATGAGAGTCCAAACAGCTGATAAAAGCATCACAAGTGACTCCAGTTCATTAATGAATGTTTTGTGAAGTATTTCTGTTTTCTCCAGTGTAAAAGTCATATTCCCTGTTGTTCCCTCACATCAAAATCCACCGTCATGTTTGCTTTGAACTCTTTTTGACTGTTTTTTGCTTGTGAACGGTACCTGACCTGTACATATTTCTCTCCTGATTAAGACTAAAAGGATTTGTAGAAACACATTTTAGGTGCAAACAATGGTTTAAAATGTCTTCATGAGTTTGTGCATTATAAACACACAACTTTTAATTTTACAAGACATCATTGATGGACTGGAGTCATATTGATCACTTGTGAATTATTGTGATGTTGTGATTAGCATTTTGACGGCACCCGTTCACTACAGAGGATCTATTGGTGAGCAAGTGATGAAATATGTTAAATTAAGGAACAAACTCATCTACTTCTTACCTGATAACCTGATGGTGAGTACATTTTCAGCTAATTTTCATTAGTTTGAACTGTTGCTTTAAAGGAAGTTTACCAAAAATGAAATTTTTGTTTTCCTCTATTACTTAATTATAAAATAAGACATTTTCAATAGTGTGTTGGTTGCTGTTTTAATTACAATAAAGTCACAATAAACGGTCAATAGCCCCAGATCTTTTCTTTAGTATTGCCTTCTCCCAGATGCATTTCTTTTAAACGCTGTCATTTGGCTTTGCCTTCCCAAAGGCTTCTATAATGAGTTTATGCGCCATATTCGTCTTGTGTACATGTGGGAACACCCTAAGCCAGAGTGTCCAAGGAACTCCTATATCACGTAACACTCCACAGTGAAACCTGATGTTCATGATAGTGTAATAAATCGAACCCTGACCCGGTATTCCCGTAGAGGAGACAGATCCCGCTGTAATTTCCAGCTGTTTAACTGGCTTTAATTGGGACAAATAAAACACAGCTCAGGCCGGCGTTACGAAGAGATAACCTTGACATTCTATTTAGCCCTGCTGGCTCACAGTACTGGGAATTCAGCCCAGCTAGTCGGCTTGCTTCAGATCTGCCGGTGGAATAGCCGTTCTTTCACTTTCAGCATCACTGATCTGGACTGTCATCAATCCAAGCAGATAGATTTAACACAATAGAAAAAAAGACCGATTATATCCAGGTTCTCATCTGAGAGCCATGGTTCGCTCTTGATTTTTAATTATACAAACACAGCACAGAGGCGGTGATGCTCTACAGAGGTCTAGCGCCTGCACCAGCATTCAGTTACTAATTGGGTGTTATTAGTCATTTTTGTGACAAAATGAAACTCTAAGGCCGAGGTTCAGATGTAGTATGTAAATGTACGATGTAAATACTGCATAAGGTGGCTGTTTATGTAAATGAAATAGTGAAGTGCTACCGTGAATGGATGTTGTTAAGGACCAGGCTCAAAAGATATGTGTAGTCTATTTAGGATTTATATATTTTTGAATTTCCATCCACTTGGATTACATAGTCGTCAGTCGCACATACTAAATTAGATTTGATGTGATGGCACTAATAAATTCAACGTATTTTATATAGCAGTTTTAAATAACACTAACAGTATATTAAAGGGTTAGTTCACCCAAAAATGAAAGTATTGTCATTAATAACTCACCCTCACGTCGTTTCAAACCTGTAAGATAGCAGGAATGAAGATATTTTTGATGAAATCGGAGAGCCATGCTTTGCGATGCTAGGAGAATACTTTTGTTTGTGCAATAAAAACAAAAATAACATAGTTTGACTGTACCATTCTTCTCCTGTGATTTACGTCTTCAAATACGTTAAAGCATGCGTACGGGTTGCTTTACTTCCACTGATGTCACATGGACAGTTTTACTGGTGTTTTTACCACGTTTCTGGATCTGGGATCACTTCAGTTGTATTGCTGTCTATGGAGGGACAGATGGCTCTCTGATATCATCACAAATACCTTAATTAGTGTTCCAAAGATGAACGGGGGTCTTATGGGTTTGGAACGGCTTGGGGGTGAGTAATTCATGACAGAAGAACTAACACTTTAAATATGTAATGTATTTTAAATCATGAAATCTGGCTTGTTCCACAGCTATCCATATCTGAATATGTTCTATACATTTGAACGTGTTTCAAATTTCTTTTTACAAATTAATTTTCACAATTAACATGAATAAATGAACATTTTAATGCTAGTACTGTAGCATTGTTTAATTTTTTTTCTTTTTTGATTTTAGTGAATGAATCCCAGGTCTGTATGTGTTGAGGTTATTATAGTTTTTTTAAGTATTTAAGCTCTTCCGTTTGCCATTTAATCTTTCTGAAGGACTTCACAGTGGACAACTGCTTATTCTGGCTAAGAACCACACACTTACCCAGGACGAGGTCATCTGATCAACCTGTAAAGCGTCCAACCACAGTTTGCACTGTTTTTGGTGCCGGCTATTCACAAAAATGGACTGTGAGTGAAACATGAGCAAACCCAGAAAACTTTAGAGTTGTTCACATAGATATAATTTACTTTATAATGGAGCTAACCTTGCAAACAAATCAACTAATTCTTTATCAAAAATGCTTATTTTATCAGCCACTTAATATAATAATAATAATAATAATAATAATATACACCTTCTTGCTTTAGGTTTTGTTGACAGGTAAAGGTGGGCCATTTTTGCAGAATAGGTTTCCAATTCTTTTTTTTTCCCTTCATCATGTAACCCCTTTAAGACATTCACCGTCAGTGATGAACTGCAAAGCTTGATCTGGGGCAGGTCCTCATTTAACACCAGTCTGGGACCTGAGAATCAGTGCCACTTGCAATCACTTTTTGGTTTTTTTTGGCCTGTGATTAGACGAACACCAGCTAGTTTTAAGGCTGCATGCGAGACAGGATTTAGCTGTAGGTGTGATTGCTTATGACCCGAGCATATGAGAGCAGAGGACCTGTTGATCCAATCATGTTGGGATTCACACTCATATGAAGTAACACCTTTCAGAAGAGCTGAGCTTGGGAGGCTGCCTCTTGTTATAGAGTGATGTTCTCAGTGACAGCCAAAGCTTCAAAGCTCGGCCTGTAATCATCCAAAAACACCCACCCCATGTGATGACGGCGGGACATCTGGTGTCACATTCGGCAACTATTTAGACACAGACAGCTTGTTTGTGTTCACATTCTTTGTAAGCCAGAACATTTGTTTGTTTATTGTCATGTACGCTAGATATTTACGCATTTATGTGATTTTATGCTAAGTAAATGATTCATTAAAAGTAATTGCTGCTTCAAAGCATGTAGCTAATTTCTATTTATTAGACCTCTGTAATTGAATACAAAACACCCACAAGAGAAGATGAAAATGGCATTAGACATTATTAAGGGTTTTGAACTTAATGGAATTAAATGGAGTTACACACACAGAGAGAAAGGGACAGTCTAGTCATACATTGAATGACAATTTTCATTTTTCTTTTTTTGTGCACTCTGCTAAATTCAGTTAAATGAATGCTCTTATGCAATTTAAAGTAACAGTTTTTAATTGTAATATATTTTTTATTTATATATACTGTATATATTTTTTTTTTCCTGTGATGGCGAAGCTGATTGTTATTTTTTTTATAGCAGCCATTACTGTTTAGTGTTACATAATCATAAATCATTCTAATATGCTGATTTGCTGCTCAAGAAAAAATATTATTAATAATTTATAATATAAATACATTTATAAATTTAGAATAAAATGATACATTGAAAAAAATGTTTGTGCTTTTTTTTCTTTTCTGTCACTTTTAATGATGTTAATGCATCCGTGATTAATAAAAGTGTTAATGTCGTTCTTAAAAGAAAAAAAATAAATTAAAACCAAACTAAACTAAATAAATGAAATAATATATATGTAGAGTCACTATTTTATTTCATGTAATTGGGGTTTTGAGTTATAAATATGACTCTGCGTTAAAGTACATGGACTTTTTAGCTTCAAGAGATCAATGAAGTTTGTTTGCGATGATCTGTTTTCTTTAAGAGGCGTTAAATTGATCTGTGGTGGCTGGCCTGCTGTGGATGTGATAAGTCTGGATTGACAGTGATGTGAGGGGATTAGAGGAAAAGTTGCTTTTCTGTTGCTGCTCGCTCAAGTCATCCTGACAGTCTAAGCATATACATGCTAGCCTTTAGCCATCATTACAGAAAGAAAAAGAACAGCACATCACTACAGCCTTCTCTAAAAAAAGCCATAATCAAATCTGAGGTGTATTGGAGATTGTTTGAGAGGTGTGTTTCTAAAGACAGTTTACTGTGAGACGGTGGCTGTCAGTATTTGAAGTTTGTGTTAGTTGCTTGGAGTATTCTTAAATATTGTGCATGCTGTATGTGTTAGAGAAAGTGATATTTCTTCTGAGTTGCCTTCGTTTGGCATCTGCTACTCACAAACCTCTTAATAGATGAATAGAAACTTCTTTATATATCATCAGTACTGATATATATACTCTTAAACAGCTGATCATACTTTTTGTTGGTATGTTTAGCTGACTAGCTGATGACTTCTTGTTGTTGTTGTTGTTGTTTTTTTGGGATACGCCATATGTTGTTGTAGACTTGTTTGGATCCACCTTTTCTGGGCAAATGCAGCGTCGCTTTTTTTCTGAGCTTGCTGGGCTCTGGCTCAAGATGTGATGTTGTCAGGGATTTCTTCAGTGATCTGGGACAGATTGGAAACAGCTGCTCGGAGTCTAACGGAACTGGAATTATGAGGCATTGAGTCTAAACGATGTGATTAAAAAAATAGATGAGAAACGAGAGATTAGAACTGTATCATTACATGCCGTAATTAATCAACTTATTACTGAGCAAATCTGTGGTGTGATGTAGCCTGCAGTCTTCAGATTTTACACCTCTGTTCGTTCGAAGCGCAAGTTCACCACAAAAAGAAAAATTCTGCGGTTTATCTCCTCATAATGTTGTTTCTTCCCGAGGAACACAAAATTAGATATTTTGCTAGCTCTTTTTGTAAAACGAAAATAGATGGAGGATTTTGAGACGTTATTAATGTTTTTATTGTCACTTTTGATCAATTTCATGCAACTTTATGATTTAAAATTATCGCTATAAAAGTAATCTGGTGCTATATTTCAAGTTTATTGTAACAAAATGCTAAGTCTGTGTAAAAGCAAAAGGCAGCAATATTATTTTTTTTCATGAAAATATTGTCCGCCACCAAGGAGATTAAAATTCTTTTTTTTCTTTCTTTTTTTTTAAGCTGAATTTTTTCTTTTTTTTAGACCTGCTTTTGAAAGTTTAGCTGCTGCTTTAAAAAAAAAAAAAAAAGAGTGCTGATCAATAGGAAGAAAAGGGCTGAAAGGACCCTTGTTTACTTTACAGAGGTAATTGATTTTCACTGCTGTTGTGATCAATTTCATTTCACACATCATTATGTCAGCATAAATATTGTCCCACTGTGCCCTCAGATAAATGCTTGTCTTTTCTTTTTTTGTCTTCTTTTGTTATCTTCCCACCTTTCAATTCATCTTCATTGCTGGAGTTCCACAGAGACCGTTAATGTGTTGATGAGTATGTGACCTATTGTTATTGTCCTCTTTACTTAGCCGAGGCTGTAATCATAATCCTACATTCTTTCCTGAAGTTCATTCCTTCATGCGTTACAGTAATGTCAGCATTTGTAAAAGCAGTGTTTTCATAGCGTGTGTTAAAGGACATTATGGCTTTGAGCAATTTTATGAGGTTTTAAGAGGCTGCTTGTGATGCCACTAAGCAACTAAAGGAATAAGGTCACCTACAAGCTTTCTAAAGGTTTTTGTTTTTCTTTTGCTGTCTTTGTCCTTACTTATTTTCTCACTGTGTTCTGATACAAGACAGAAGGCACGGCAAAGAAAAGTACATTTTTCACTTTGAAGTAACTGAATAGGTCTCATTGAACGGGCCTTTATTTACACTTTCCCTTTATTTGATTATTTTCTAAATTATTTTTAGGACCGCAGGTAGCTAAAAAAAAAATGGTAGTATACAGAGTTTGTGTGTGTGTGTTTAAAAAAAAAAAAATATATATATA
>JAUMHP010000294.1:3159760-3181149 GCA_032361065.1 Enteromius trimaculatus
TAACCCCCCCCCCCCCCCTCACAAAATAACAAAACAAAATAAACTAACTCGGCTCTTCTTTGGAATGTGAGATATACGTGCTGTTAATATTCTTAAAAATATGCTGACTTTTTTCTTTCTTTCAGTTATTAGGTGACAGTTTTGCTGAATGTACAAAGTGTGAAATATGTTGAAACTTAGCTTTGATTACAAAAAAAAAATCAATTAGTTGTACATTATTTAAGTGGTTATATGTGTAGTTTGTATGCAAATGCCTTATTATTGCAAAAAAAAAACTGCGTGATCATTACGTTCAATTATGACTGGACAACAGAACATTTTCCTTTAAATATATAACTAAAAACATAATACTAAGGTGCCTTCGTTAAAATAAATGTTGCTGTTCACAAAAAAAAATAAAAATATATATATAACAACATTAATCATGAAATAAAAAAATGGTCACAAATGAATGACTGAATACCCAAACTGACTGAATAATTAAATTAAATAAATACTAAAATATTTATATACAGTATGTTCAAATGATCAGGCTATTTAATAAATAAGTACTTGAGTAAATAAGTACTGATAAAAATATAAATACAAGTAGATCAGATAACTATAACATATTTCACACACACAGTACAGTTTATTTGTCCTCTGAAGGTTAGATTATTCTAACCTTCCTCTTCCCTGCACTCCTCTTTCATAGCAGCATGGAAAATCCCTCCTTTCCCTTTATCCCCTGTAACCTTACCTATCACAAATGGAAAGAAAATTGCTAGGTTTTGTCACTTTTAACAGGTCAGAAGAGCTTCTGGGGATGTTGTTGGGCAGTAATCGGCGCTGATTGAACATGCTGAGTTGTTTGCACACACCCTTTCATGTACAGAGCCGTGACCCTTAAGCCC
Source organism: Enteromius trimaculatus (assembly GCA_032361065.1). NCBI lineage: Eukaryota > Metazoa > Chordata > Actinopteri > Cypriniformes > Cyprinidae > Enteromius > Enteromius trimaculatus. The sequence goes on from JAUMHP010000294.1 coordinate 3,160,654, forward strand.
TTTATTGATCATGCGAAGCTCCGTGGCTGTGCTTAGTCTGGCTGAATGACATGATGCTTCACTTCACTTTTTGCTTTACCTGAAGGGGTGAAGCAAATGACACAAACTTGATTTACAACAACATTTTGCTGTTGTTTTCAGTGCTTAAAGGGATAGTTCACCCAAAAATGAAGATTCTGTCATTATTTACTCGCTTTCATGTCATTTCAACATGATATGCTGTTGTTTTTCCTGTGGAAAATTACTAAAGTGCAGCTCAGAACCGTGCAACAACAGTTTTGTAGCGACCATGTCTATATCCCAAGCCTCCTAAAGTCATGCAATAACTTAATATTAATGAAATATTAAATTCAACACAAGGCTGTGAGGGATAGACTTACAGCCTTTACGAAGACTGTATAAATACTGTATAAAGGTAATAATTTTTAAAACTCCCAACCTTAAAAAACTGTTCTGTGGAGTTTTTGTCTACTCCGTTAAATAATGCACTATTCCTTAAGGCAGCCATACAGGGTGAGAATTCGGACAGCCGGAAGACCGTAAGGCCACGCACATGTTACATGACTTTGTTTACGGATGCAGTGGTACGCGGCACGATTTTAAAACCTGCCAATTTCTGAGGCAATCACATTCACAAAGTTCCACGCCAAAAACATGGACTCTGAGGAAGAGATCCTTTTCTTTGTGGCAGCAATGGATTGCAAAAAAACAAAAAAGAAAAGAAAACGAAGGGCATGGCATAGAGTTTGGCTGAAGGGCAGAGAATGAAATCAATATTGACAGTTCCTTTTTTATGGATTATTACTATTTATTATATTATTTAAAATGCTGCTCGATATATCATACAGCGCATTCTGTTCTTGCCAGAGTTCAGCGAGTTTGTCGACAAACTTGTTCTCGACAGTCCAAATTCTCTGTGGCGCTGCCATGTTCATCTTTCTACTTCTGTGGTTTTCTTTTTTAGCTTCTGATTCCAGTTTGCTCAACAAATCGGCTCGTTCAACAGCACACACGTCACGCTTTCAACTGACAGCTCCCGAAGTTTTTCGACATGTTGAAAAATGATCGTGAAGTCGGGAAGTGCTCGTAAGGCACTCTGCTTGTCTCATAATTTGCTACACACCATACGTGCCCCGACCATACGAGAAGAGACGATTTCCTCCGATAACCAAAAAAATCGCATGCAAGCTCGTATGACCTCAAAAAACGCACGGTGTACGCCTGCCTTTACAGTCTTGATTTGATTCCTTTTAAAAAATAAATACAGTGCTATCCTGATTTTACACTGAAAATCATTTAAAGAATCAGCATGTGGGTTTCTAATTACTATATGAATCATTTTTGCATGGACTGTCCCTTTAAAAAACCTTTTAGCTCATTAGAGGACTAATAAGTGTCCCTATTCTGAAGGTGTCAACACAGCAAGGGGCCGTTCACGCAGAATGTGCTTTTACTTTTAAATATGTGAGATGGGGGCAGAGGACTACAAAAACACAACATCTAGAGACACATTTTAAAAAGTCTCATTCTTTTAGGTTTTAGATGGCTGCATCATTTGCTGGACAATACATCAGAGCAGCGGTCAAGTGCTTGTTTACATAGAAAAACAACGAAAAAGCAGTGCAGTGCAATTCGTTCTGTGTGAACGGCCCCTAGTTCTAAGTCGATTTGGTCAGGTAAGAAAGAAATCTTAGGGTTTACATCAGATATTTGAGGATTAGAAGGGATTTTTGTCTCTTGTGCTTCTGAAGACTGATGATCTTTTATAAGCTGATATAAAAAGAGGGTCTATAGATCAGTGCAGAGACTTTAACCGCAGCTGAAAGGGTTTCGGTGTGACCCAAAAAGATTTTTAAGGAATTATTTCACCTAAAAACAAATGTGTTATCACTTACTAACCCTGTTCCAAACCCATACTTTGACTTTCTTACCTGAAACACAAAAGTAGTTATTTAACATTGTGTCCAAGCTGCTGTTTTACCTTGAAAGTTAATGGTTACCACCGCGGCCCCTAAACCCCATCTGCTTTAATTGCATGGGAAAAAAAGCAGCTTGGACATTCTCCTCTTGTGTTTCTCTCAAGAAAGTAAGTGATCATGAGAATGAGTAAATGACAACTGAATCTTCTATTTTGGATGAACTATCCCTGATTGATGGTTGCTCTCATTCTGTCCGTGTTCATCATTTGCTGAGTTTCCTCTCACCTCTTGCTCTCTCTTCTCTCTTTCACAGCATATGCGAGAGGCTGCAGAGAGGAGGCAGCAGCTAGAATTAGAGCATGAACAAGCCTTGGCCGTCCTCAGTGCCAAGCAGCAGGAGATTGACCTTCTGCAGAAGGTGAGAGATCAGAGTTTCCAGCCACACCAAACCTTAAGGTGGAGCTCATGCACAGGCCAGAGTCTAGAAGACCTTGCTTTATACTTTTGGTCTGTTTACCGAACAAGATTCTGTTGATAGATAGTTTTAAATGGTTTCAGGTTGGTACAAGCTGGTCTAGGTGATTAATTACCTAAGGGCTATGTGAGTTTTAATTTATTTTACTTTATTATTATTTTTTGCATTAACATAACTATTAAAATGACTTTGTTTTGCTATTACCAATTTCCTAGCATTATATGTATGCTAACTACAATTAAATTACTTTTTGTATCATTTGACATCACCTATTGGGGTTGTTGATTGTGTGGAACATTGAAATTACACTCTAAGTTTAAATTACATATTAAAAATCAAATTATTATTTTTTTGATCAATTTTCATAATTTAAGATAGAAGGTACAGTATAGTTTAAGGACAATCCAAAATCTTGACACATAAGGTAATTTTGATAAGTTTATAGATGAAGGCATAGTAAAAAGTGTCTAAGATGGTTTTAATGTGACTTTCATATATAATAAAAATAAAACAAATCGGACAGAAAAAAAAGCTTTAAATTGAAGAAATTCCCAATAATAAAATCCAGCTGTCAAATGAATGAAGAGAGATGTTTAATGAAAAACTGTTTCAGCAACTGTAGGTAACTCTCTGAAATGTTCTTCTCATTTCTCGTTTGACTGAGGAGAAAAGTGCCGCTGTCTCACCACTCCGAGTAAATGACTCTCTAATGAAACGGCAGAGCAGGTGATCAAATCTGACATTTTCTCCAGAACGCGTGAACATTGTCACCCGCTGAAACATTTGAGTTATTGTCTGTCTTTATTGAATGGAGCACTGTCATTGCAGAAGAGAATAAACAGAACAAATGACGCACACACACTTATCAGAAGAAGTCAAGACACAGAACTCAGTTTTGTTGTTCTGAAGGTGAATCTCCATGAATATTTCTGTTCCCTCATGTTGCGACGCTGCAGAGGCAGACATTCAAACAGATGTTCCTCTATTCATGTGGAACTGAATGCTGTTTTCCACAGCTGCTGAGAGTCACAATGAATGACCCTTGTTGCCTAAAACCTATTCAACCAAACTTGAGAATAGAACTCTTATACACAATGAATATTTTTAACTATGGATTTTTAATAAGTATGCCATGACTGACTTTATTATTGGTATTAATGCGGTTAAATATTATTTTTTGTGTTGTTTATAGGCTCAGGTTGAGGCTAAGAAGGAACATGAAGGTGCCGTCCATCTGTTAGAGGTGAGTAACAATGTCTACTCATGGATGTCGGCGCATGTGTATGTGAGTGCGCATATAAGCATGCATTTTAAATCATATCTTGGCTGACTGTGATAGTACAGCACATTCCACATGCGTCATCATATATTTTCTCATATTAGCCAAAAATCTGGCTACCATATGAGTCAACTTAGCTTACACCATTTTGAGTTTATTAAATAAATAAATAAAAGTTCTTGTGTAAATATCCTTGCTGACCAGTTTCATTGTCGAGCTTATTAAACCAATGTACATCTATTTTACGATTTATTGACCATATTCTACTTTCATCATTTCATTCATTGCTGGCGTAATGGGCAATTAAGGGAAAATAGTGGTGTTGGGGGGGTACTCATGTTGGGTATCTGTGACTTTTTAAAAAATGCTCATGTGTGCAACTGTAATTTGTTTGGTTCCTTACATCTTTTGTCACTATGTTACTGGTCTTTTTTTTTTTTTTTTGCATATACAGAATCACTTGGACAGCATGCAGGTATTTTCGAGTTACTTCTCCTCAAAGTTCTGCCTCTCCTCCCCGTGTGATTCATTGGGGGTCGTTCCTGTCACCTCGTTTAGCTGTCCTGTCAATTATTGTACCGCTCATCCATGATTGATCTGTAAACATTTGATCAATATCTTTGATCTATATCGCCATAGATCAAATTATTGAAACTTTTTAGTACAAACCATCAGTCTTCATAGTCATTTTATACGTACCTGACAAAAGTTATTTGTGTTTTATAAATGTTCAAAGTAAAACATTTTGCTCGTCTTTAAATCCAAACAACTGCTTTTTATTGCGCTTTTATTATTTTGTAAAATTTTTGATAATGTTATAACATCATGAACATTATCAAAAAACATTCATTAATTTAATTTAATTATGTATTTTTATATGTTTATTTATTAGTATTTAGAAGGATTTTTATTTAATTTATATACTAATAAAATAATTGTAATAGTCTATACATTAAAATAAATGTAAAAAAAAAAATATATATATATAAAAACTTTAAATATAAAAAATATGATATTTAAATATAAAAATGTATTGTTTGTTACTTTTATTTTAGTTGTATTGTTTTTAGCATGTGGCCATCCCAATAGCTATTTATCTAATGAAAAACAAAGAAGAAAGTTTAGAGTAAAATGCCTTTAGCTGTTATTTTATTTGATCATTTTTCTTTATTTTTATTTGTTTGAAAATGTTCTGTTTTTTTTCTCTTTTGGGAGGCTTTTTAAAAAATTTTTTTTTTTGGAGAGTAAAAAAAGCTAAACACAGGAGTTAAATGAAGTTGAGGGCAGCCTCTGTAACTGAAAATGAGAGTGCTGCAAGAGTCAGTTTGGTCTCTTAACTCAGTGATTAAAGTTTCTCATTCACTGCCTGATCCTTTCTGCTCCTCCTGTGTTGCGATGCATGGGTGCTGCCTTGTGCTAAATCCTATTAGCGCCTCATGGATATGTGCGTTTGCAGATCAGATCAGCAACAACAAACATGTCTGATGGATTGCAGAACGTTACATGTCTTCCTTCCACCACCCTCCTTTAATTTCCTTTACCAAAAAGCCATATTTAGTCATTTATGTGAACTTGTAACTGTGCATAAACATGTTACACGAGACATACTGTAAGTATAACAGGTCAAGTTACAATTTTGTGTTGACTTGTTAAAATGCAAACTCACGTGATATTCTAATGTGGCTTATAGTATTGATGTACAAGTATACATGTGAGTTTCGTCAAATGATCATCAGCTTTTACTGTTATTTTGGCATGTGTAGTACCCTTCTCCATTTAATAGTACTTCCCATCGCTAACATCATGATCAAAACAGAGATTTGATGTACAATAACAGCTGAACATAGATTGACTCCTGTCTTTGTTTGATTCTGTTGGTGTCTGAAGCTGAGAAGTTTCCTTCGCACTAAGAACACAATGCGATTTTTGGTAGGAAAAACCTCCTTTTAGATGTAGGCATTTGTTTGTAGTATTGTAGGTTGTTTGCAACATTCACAGTTGGTAGAGTTGGCAGGCTCTATTCATTAGCATTCATCGGTTAGTTAATGTGAAGTGTAGATGTTAATAAAGCTTTTACCAGTTTTAAATGTCAATGCTTTTATCACAGACCAGCCCAAATGGTCTGTACGGGGTTTTTAATGCTAGCCTTTCGCTTTCTCTTTCTTTCTTTCCTACCCTCTTTTTCTTTTCAGGCTAAAGTGAGAGAACTGGAGGAAAAATGCCGGACGCAGAGTGAGCAGTTTAACCTGCTGTCAAAAGAGTTGGAGAAGTTCAGGTTGCAGGCTGGGAAGTTAGACATCCTGAGCAGCAGTCAGCTGACAGGGGGCGACTCGCCCGGCTCACCCACCAAACCCCTCACCCTCTCCCAGCTCCTCAACGGCCTCACTGCCCCTTCCGGGAAAGGTATACAGTAGCATGCATATTGAAGAAGGTCATGTGTTGACACCACCTTAAATATTTAAGTTACATTTCAATATGGTATCATTCAGTATGGTATGGTTTCTTTTCATTGTGCGGTGGTGAAAATCCATATTTTATGCACTCTGATTAGACTTAAATATGGACTACTAGTATGAAAGTATTAAGTCACAAGAAGACCAATTGGTAACACTTTACAATAAGGTTTTAATAGTCAACATTGGTTAACAACAAAACATCTACAGTATTTATTAATCTTGGTTTAGCTTACTAGTGCATTATTAAAATCACAAGTTGTGTTGGTTAACTTTAGTTAACTCTAGCTAACATTAGTTGAATACAATGAATGACTGTATTTTGTGAACTAACATTAAGAAAGATTAATAAATACTGTAATAAATGTATTGCTCATTGTTTATTCATGTTAGTTAATACACTAAAGCACCACTATTATGGGTTATGACAGGTTCATATTTTGGTTTTGGGAGTCCAACAACAAGTTACATTTTCTTTAATTATGCATTTATTTTGGCTTATTCGTTCAATATGTGTTCAGATTTAAAACTTTGCAGGATGTTTTCATTTACTTACAGCTATGTTATATACAATGTGAAAGGTCATTTTCAAAAATCCATAATAGGGGCATAACTAATGTTAACAAAGGACACCTCGATGTAAAGTGTTAACGACTATTTAAACATGAAACCTGCATGTTCTGTGTGTCTATGTTAATGAATGCAGCCGTTTTGTTCACTACACACACACTGAAGCACGCATGTTGCTTCCTGGTGATTTCAGCGTCTGTCGTCTCTCTGAATGAGGACAGAAATACATTAACAATATCTCCAGAACTGCTCTGAGAGTCACTTTATGAGCCATTTAACTAGCCTCATATCACACAGAAATGTAAAAGTATTCACAACAAACTATCTGTCAAAATAAAAGTTCAGTTTAACTTGAAGATGCTGTGGCAGACTTATTGTTCAGTAGAATGTACGTAATACTATTAGTACTACTAATAAAATAAGTAAATTTGCCGAAAATAACTTTGGCTATTTAGGCTATTTTAAGAATAAATTTGAACACATTGAGTTTTTTATGCATTCAAGTTATTTATAAAACAAATGGAAACAAAAGATACGGTGAGGGGAAAAAATCAAAAAACATTTCATATTGCCCTAAGCAGGATTTTTTTTTTTTATTATTGTAATAAATTGATGAAGTTGAATATGTCTCATCATTTAATTAGACATTCTTTTTGATTCATACTGATTAATTTAACCATTTATAATTAAAACAGAAAAAAAGTAGAATTCAGAAAAAGAATTAGCAAAAAACTAAAAACCTACGGGGAAAGATTGGTATGTTTCCTGTCCAAATCCCTTTTGTAAGGTATTGCCCTTCTGATAAGACCATATGAAACAGTGTCTAATGCTGAAAAATCTGAAGACTGATCAACAGCAGGTATGATGTGCTGAGATGGTGGGAGGAGTATGGAACTACACACAGTAATGAAGTAATCAATCACTTTTGTTTGTGTGTGTGTGTGTGTGTAAAGGTAATGAGGATTCCATGAGTAAGATCTCCGAGCTCATTCGGCCTCTGCAGATGACTGAGGGGGAGAAGGTAGAGCTCCTGTCTGTCAAACCCACCTTCCTGTCACGCAGCACACCCTCTAGCCCACGGCGGGCCTTCCTCTCAGAGGTACGGCCCGTGATCGCCACTGCTGTGAGTATGACAAACAAACCAATCAATCAGCGTTAGTTCATTTTACCTTTAAAGGGATCATGAACTGCCCTTTTTATTATTTTGTACTGTTCTCATAGGTCCACTTATAATTTGCATTAAGATTTTTACACTGAAAAACCTAATTTAGAAGTAATAGGCTCGGTTTGAATAGCCAGACTGTAGACTCCTAGTAAACACCTACTGCTGTGATTGACTAATACACGTAGTTGCGTTGATGTTTAGCAGCCTTCACAGATGGATGCTGATGTGATTGTGCTAAAGGAAAAAAGCACATAAATACTCATTACATATCAAAAGACCTGTGTTTGTTTCTCTCGTTATTTACACTAAATGTGCAAATCAGTGGGCAGGGCTAAACAGGCAGTGATGTAGAAGGCGGCGTTGATCATCTTCTGTAGAGGTGGTGTTTAGCCACATGATTACACTGCAAAGTAGAACACTCTGCAGGCTGTGTTTTTGGCAGATTAGCTTCAATATAAGCTGTTTTTTGGACTAACAAGAACATTTTGAGTTCTGAAACTTACAGGATGCTTTTAAAGTAAAATTACCTCTATTCTATGTGCATTTAACGCATAGAAACGTTATTTCTTAATGTTTTTTTATCTTGTCAGTACATACATTTTTGGATTTAATATTTTTTATTGTGTGGTAATCATTTCACAGACTGTGATACATTTCCAAAGTTATTAACGTAAATCTAGTGCAGTTTTTCATATTTTTTAATCAAAATGTAGTTTATGTAAGCAGTAAGGTTCTTGAGGCATACTGTAAGCTTCAGGCATGTAAATATTAAAAACTGCTAGATTTACAATGTTAATCACTCTGGAAATATATCATCACAGTCTGAGAAAAGAGCCCATTGAAAATGTTTCACTTACATTTTCTTTTAAATATTTAGTGTTTTACTTACATTTATTATCAAGTTTAAAGATTATTTTTAAAAGGATGAGACTAAACTAAAACGAAAAGGTTTGTAGATTTGTGAATAGAATAAATTATTTTACTAACCAATATATTTCAGATTCAAATAGTGTGCCATGTACCACAGTGATCTGGCCATTATGAGAATAATTACAGTATACATTGACAGGCTGTGTGTGTGTGTGTGTGAGAGAGAGAGAGAGAGAGTGTGTGGGTGTGAATAGTCCAATCTGTCTGCTCAGACTGTGCTCTGCTGGTGTTATTGGCTTAATCGCCCACATTACTAGATTGCACACTGGACTTTGCTTTGAGTTATTTCAGACTTAATTTTTGCCCAAACATTTATTAAAAAAACAAAACTTCACCCGAAACATTCATGCAGTTTTATAACCCACTGATTTGTCATTGACATTTTTCATACTGCACATAAATCTGATTTGGTTTTCAAATCCGATCTTTAGGTCTGAGTGTGCACAGTGTACTTTTGACATTTGATTAAATCTACAGGATCCACTACAGGAAGTGTCACCAATATCTAGTGTACCTACATCAGCACAATTTCAAAAGACACATCCTGAATCATGAAAAGTGGCTATTTTGGAATCCAATCGGACCGATTAGACTAGAAAATCTGATGTAATCGGTTTTCAAACCACATCTGAATTTGGTTTGCATCAGATTTGTGAACATTGGATTTCATGTGGTTTGTTTGCTCTTCATACTACAAAAAAGTAAACAGATTTGAGTCAGCTATGCCAAAAAACAAAAAAAGCATTTAACTCCCTGTGCTGGTGAGGCTTAGCATGCTGCTTTACAACAACAATACCGGAAGCCAGTAAAGCTGACCATTAACTCATCTATCCGCTTTTCTCTCTTATTTAGATGGACAAAGAGCTCGGCTCATCCCCGAGGTCTAAGTCCAGATACACAGGCAAAGTACGACTGTGTGTTGCCCGCTACAAGTGAGTGGATCCAGCTGTTGTAACACGTTACAGTATCAATGTTCAATAGAACATTTGCTGTAATAATAGGCTATAGCATGTCATTAGCTATAATGATTTGTTATATCGTGCCATTAGCTGTAATGATTAGGGGTAGAATAGCATTAGTCACAGTATCAGATCTGCCTTTAAGAAATACTGGGTTAAGTACAGGTTTAGCATATCAACAACATCTGTGCACGCTATCACTGACCACAGACAAGAATTTTGACACTACCAAGCACAGCAGATAAACATTTAAAACATTTCAAACTGTTTTGATAGTAAAATCAGTGTAATCATAGCACTTACAATAACATCGTACAGTATTTGTTAGCATGAGATGGTTTGATGTAGTTGCAAAATGATAGCAGTTCATATCATCTGATAAATAACAGTGTGCACAGATGTTGGTGATATGCTAAACTTGTACTTGTACAGAGTATTTCCTAAAGGCATACCTTGGTAAACAGGTGTGATATCCATTTAGAAATAAATACTATTGTGATGTAGGCATCTGCAAAACTTGGTTTTCACATAAATAAAAACTTTATCTGCCTAGAAAAGCAGTCCTACTTACCTGACACATACATGAAATACTTTTACAGTTTAAATATCAAACTGAAGCATTCCCATGAAATGTTTATCAAAAATAAGAGCTTCATATTCTGTATTTAGACCCTGAAGTTAACTTTCCCTATAGGCTTCTAAGATTGTATCCCAAAAATTCAAATAGGTTCTCACCCATGTACAAAAATTCCTTTTAATATACCGTTTATTCATGAATTGAATTCAATGTGTCCTCCCTGAAGTTATAACCCATACGATGGCCCCAATGAGCATCCTGAAGCAGAGCTCCCCCTGGTGGCTGGGAAGTACTTGTATGTTTATGGAACTATGGATGAGGACGGATTCTATGAGGGTATGTCACATTAAAGAAATATTTTAGAGCTTCAAAAGTTTGGCAGCAGTCAGATCTTTTTTTAAGTAGTCTCTTATGCGCAACAAGTCCACATTTATTTAATTAAAATCGTAATATTGTAACTCGGCACCCTTTTCTGTTCTCCAGGTGAATTGTTGGATGGACAGCAGGGTCTTGTTCCCTCCAACTTTGTGGACTTTGTCCAGGATGAGGAGCTTCCATCGGTCCCTCTCTTGGACCGCATAAAGGAACCGTCCTACCTCAACCACAGCCCCGCCTCCATGCCCAGCAGTGCCGTGAGTACACTCAGCACGCTGCTCTCAGAGAAGCTGGACGCCCTGGGCTCGGGCACCGGGACGGGCACCAGCAGCAGCAGTGGGGTGAGCAGCTTGGGCATGAGCATGGGGCTGGGCATGGACTTCCTGGGACCCTGCAGCAATGGCACAGGCACGCTGGACGTGAACATCGACGAGATTGGAGAAGACATCGTGCCTTACCCCCGCCGCATTACCTTGATCAAACAGCTGGCCAAGAGCGTGATCATAAGCTGGGACCCTCCTGTGGTGCTGCCCGGGTGGATGCCCATCAGCGGCTATAACGTCCTGGTGGATCAGGAGGTACGCATGAGCGTGCCCTTCGGCGGCCGCACCAAGTCTTTGATCGAGAAGCTGAATTTGGCCTCCTGTACACATCGCATCTCCATCCAGAGCGTGACGGAGCGGGGGCTCTCCGATCCGCTGCGCTGCACACTGCTGGTGGGGAAAGATGTGGTGGTGGCACCCTATTACCTTCGGGTGGAGAACATCATGCAAGCATCGGCTGAGCTCACCTGGATGCCAAGCAACAGCAACTACAGCCACATGATCTTCCTGAATGACGTGGAGTATGATGTTGTGAAACCTGGAGGGTACAAATACCACTTCTACAACCTGAAGCCCATGACGGTGTATAAGATACGGGTGGTGGCCCGGCCCCATCAGATGCCCTGGCAGCTTCCTCTTGAGCAGAGGGAGAAGAAGGAGGTCTCAGTGGAGTTCTGCACACAGCCAGCTGGTGGGTCAACACTGAACACGCACTCTTCTCAGACTGTAGGGCTGTCAGTCAATTCTAAATTCAATCTGATTAATTGCATAATATTTTGTTGTGTCATAGCTCGACATGCGTTCTTGCAAAAACAAGATGGTACTTCAAGACTGAATTGCTCCAGTGGTAGGAATATTTCTTATTACAGAATTTACAAATCAGGGGTCATGATACTAATTATAAACACAGTGGTATGTGAAAGTTTGGGAATGTGTTAAAATAATTTAGACAAAATAAGAGAGATCACACAAAATGTCCTGTCCTGAGTAAAATATTTTACATAAAACATGTTTACATATTGTCCACAAGACAAAAAAAACAGCTTACAATATTAAAATAACCTCCTTCAAAATTTTGGAAAACTTTGGTTGTTAATACGGTGTGTGGTTACCTGGATTATCTACAGTATCTACAGTACTTTTTTGGTGAAGCTGCAGGACCTGAAGGATTTTTCTGAAGAACAGTGCTCAGTCGAAGTGTTTAGAACAAACAAGCGACTTGTGAACAATCCCAAAACAAAAAACAGTTGTAGTTCACTTAACCACACACAGTATTAAAAATATACGTAGATATATAAACCATGAATATAATTAAATATAATAATTATTTCTTAAAACATATATTTCATTAAATGTCCTAAATTGATCAAAAGTGACAATAAAACTGTTGTAATGTATTTGTTTTATATGAGTGTTGTTCTTTTGAACGTTCATCATAGAGTCTAGAATCCAGTAAAATATTAAGCAGCACAATTGTTTTCGATATTTCTAATAACACAAAGAAGAAATGTGTCTTAATGATCAAGCATATTCAAATTATTTCTGATGGATCGTGTGACACTGAAGACTGGAGTAAAGACTGATGAAAATTTGTTGTTGCCATCACATAAATAAATGAGATTTGAAAATATATTAAAATAGAAACATGTTATTGTAAATTGTAATGATATTTCACATTATTACTGTTTTTTAATTGGGGCTAGTGTGGTTGCTAGAGTTTTCTGAATAGTTTTTGCTTGGAGTTTTCTAGTTGCTGTGTAATTAATCCATGGGCTAGTTTCTTGCAGTTTTTAAATATTTTTTAGCACCATAATTATATTTCCAAGCCCCAAAAATGTTATTGACTCCATGTTTTTAGGGCATGATATCTCAAGAATTATAATTGCTTTTACCTCAATATGAGCAAAATGTTGTATCCAACTAAAATATGAATCTCATATTTTAATAATGACAGGGACAAAATCAGACAGAAAGCTTAATAAGGTTTATGCTTTAAGATTAAAAACACATGTATTGGTATTCTTTTTATAGATCTAATTAAGTCCTCAATACCACCCACATCAAGAAAGGTTTCACTTTTTTAACTTTTAAGGGCCAATTATGAATATATCTCTACCCGGAGGAAAATCTGGAAAAAAAATTGACTTCAAGGGAACAAGTCTGTCTTTGTATCTGCCAACTCCTAAGAGACCAGCAATCATAATCCTTGTCCAATTATAATTCTCATCCAAATATTTTGAAGACGGTGCTTCCTCAGAGAAAACATCCTTGCTGCTGTCTATCACACAAGATGTCGTTTTTTTGTGGGAGTTCCTAGTGCCAGATAACAGTTAACATTTAGCATGTAACCTTGATGTTTGCAACGCACTTCCTATTCATCAATTCGCCCTTGTTAAAGGAGGAGACTGGAAGTTTAGTGCTCCATAATGAGCTTCCTACCCTAGAGAGACTGTAGACAAGCGCAAGCTGCCTTCATTAAAAGAAGCCTATGGCACGTTAGCTTATAAACGAAGAGCTGTCGGCTCTGGTTTTCACATAACACCTATTACTCAGACGTCTACCTGAGATGTTGATCAACTGAGTTGCTTTTTGCTTTTCTTCATCTCTCAACGCTGTTCCCAGCGGACCCTGGAAGATGCCTTGCTTTGGAGCGCAGATGAATGAGAGCGGAGGAAATGAATGAATGCGGGATGAATGGAAATGGGACGAGCGTTTGCCGCAGTAGGGAAGTGGAGCGACTGAATATGAAAAGAGGAAGAATCAGAGAGGATGTGAGAAAGGGAACGGTGGAGGGGGATGCCCGGTATTCTGTTTCTGAGGGAGTCCTCGCTTGCTCGTTTTTTTTTTTACTGTCTCCCACATTATTTCACGCCGGCACACACACTCATAGACGTATATGCTCTCATTTCAATGCCAAGAAGCAAAGCAGACGTGCGTATGAGGATGCTTTCAGTGCCAGCTCATTTTTCCCTCCAATCTTGAGTATGACAGCCATTGTCCAGGGAGGAAATGAAAGGCTGTCTCCTGCCGTGCCGTGGCTCCCAGCAGAGCCTGTGATCATTAACAGTTGCAGGTTTAATTCCTATTAATGTTATAGGGTATATAGGGTAATGTTCTGTGAGGTATGTGGAGAGACCCAAAGATGCTTAAAAAAAAAATAAATCACACTTCATACATCATTAATTTGATACATAGTGAAGTATTAATGAACATTAATAAATGTCTGTCACTTTTGATCAATTTAATGCATCCTTGATGAATAAAAATAGTAATGAACTACTTATAACAATAGTACTGACCCCAGATCTGTATCTTCATTAAATAAGCATGACAGCAATACATAAGATGCTTTCCATCATTCGTATGGTTGAATACCAAAGCAGTCTTCAGCTGCGTGTTTAAAGGTCCACTGAAGTGCTTTGAAACACGCAGCAGTATTCTATGGCTCTGTCCCAAATGGAACACATCATGTGCACTTGCAGTCTTACCGACATAAGGTCCTTGTACACTGACACCGAAATTTTCGTATGTTTTCTCTTTTTGTTAAATTTGTCATCCTTCCCTTTCAAAATGCTTGCTACAGATCCAAAAACACAGAAAATCGAACCTGATCCGAATTTATTTCGAGAGATCAAAGTTTCGGATGCAGTGTGTAAACGTCATTGACACAACATGAGGTTGTATTTATATTTAAACGTGCAAGAATTTCGGACTCGGTGCGCAATGACCTTTACATTGGTCTTGAATTCCATGTGTCTGTTAAGTTCATGAGACTGTAGGGTGTCCCATTCTTTATTTTAGCGTTCAGCAGGGTGCTCGCGAATGTCCCTTAAATGCGCCCTCGATCCACACTTCTGCCGAGCAGACTTCTACCCGACAGTAAAAGCGGAATTAGGCACAAAAATGAAGGCCGCCAGGGGTTAGGGTGCATTTGGGATAGGGCATATGTGTTGTCTTCATTTTAACAGGAACCGGAAGAAAGGCGGGACATATCAAGCAGTCTTTTGTTTATGTCACAATTTTCACCAGAGCCACTGAGCTGGAATTGAACGGCATATGACAGCCACAACCTCATCCATATTGCTATAAAATGTAATTTTATGTGTAGAAACATACATTTTGTGTACACATAATCCACTAATTTGTGCACACATAATCCACTCCATGCTATCATGTCTCTGGGCCGAAGCAGATTGTGCCGTGCCGCGGCGGGTCACATGACACAGCACAAAACCAGACTTGTTTTGCCCCAATGGAAAGCATATTTCACTGTCTGAATTGTTCCCTATATAGTTGACTATGTGCCATTTGCAAACATGAATTTTGTCATTGTTTTTAAGCACACTAGCTTATAGACAACCTTAAGGCTGACATATTCATACAAAAAAAAATTAGATTTTACAGAGATATTTACATAGTGGTTGGTGTGCAAAAGCACCACAGTTACCTTGTAAAGTTAATACATGTTGTAATTACACAATTTAATAAAAAAAACAACGACAGAGAGTTGTCGACAGCCATGAGCAAATGAATCTTGCGAGCGTAAATTAAATAAAGTAGCCAAATTCATAAGCAAATTCACAACCCAATTTAGCTGGAAAGCGATGTATCAGATGCAACACCCGTGTCTTTGTCCACCTAAAAGCTGAAGAAAATATGCTTTTAAAGTGTTCTTTTTTTATGTATACTTTTAATTGATATAGGACGTTAATTAAGGAAAGCCAGACATGATGGAACGGCCCTGCTTGCAGATTATCGAATTTCCAGCACAGTGGAGTGCATGCCTCAGAACATCTTGACATCTTGAGATAAATGAACCCTCGATCTAGTCTAGCTCACATTGTTTTGCCCTCCTACAGACTGTGTTATACGTACAGGGCAATGTAAGCCCATCAGCGGGCTTCCCTGCGGACTAACAGTGTAGGCTTTTATTACGTGACACCCTTCTGCAGGCGTTTAGCCATGCAGTACCGGCATCAAATGAAGGCCTGATCGGATAAAGACAGCCTTTGAGCTGTTTTCAATTACAGAGCATTGATCCAGTTCCTCTGGATCAACTTCACAAATTACATGATCCACTTTTAGCTCCACTGTCTTTCCACAGACACTCTGTCACTCTCTGCCCCTGACGTCTCTGGACCAATCAGCACCCCGAGCAGCCCTTGGGCTCTGATCAGCGAGAGGTGACCTTTTTGACATCAGGATGGCTTTTCTTAATTGATTATTGGACTGAGAGCTTGCCACTTGGAAACCGTTTACAATATGTTTTAATTTAGTATACAAGACTTAATAGCATCTCTCAAACACAATTTACTTTGATTACTTATGCAGTTTTTTTTGGCCCTAGATCTCAAACCTTTTTCACACGTTTAAGGATGGTAAGAAATGTCTTTCTATTGAGCTGTAAAGTAGCCTTTTCATGTAGCTCCTAATAGAATACAAACTGTAAAAGACGTTTTAAAGCAGCTTTACGGTGATAAACATGACAGTGATGATTCAGTGATGCAAATTCAATTCTGTTGTGTTCAATTGAAAGCAGTTCGCTGTAGATTTAGTTTGGTTCAATAGCTGTGTAAAGTCCATCAGTTATGGAATGAGTTTAATTCCTCTGTAAAGTAGCTCTGGAGAAAACCGTGTTATCATCAATCACCTGTTTATTTCTCATTTAATAGAGTCTGTGAAGTCAGGTCAATAATATTGCCAAATAGTGTACCCAACTAAGCAAGCCAAAAGGGAGAAAAAAACATTGGGAGAAACCAGGCTTAGTTGAGGGTTCAGGTCTCCTCTGATCAGATGAAGCAACATGGTGTGTCAGATTGTGGAATGATATCTTTTTGTCAAGAATATCAATCTAGTTCCTTCTTGAAGATCGGGATACATTACGCTAGAGTTTGGTGAAGAGAATCAAAGCTGGCCATAGCAACTGTTTATAGGACAAGTCTGGTTATCATGGTCTTAGTAAAGTAAAGACCTGTTCCTTGCTTTTTGCAAAAACAAGATGATGATTTTTATGAACCATTACTGTTTAATGAAACAAGAAATTTTAAATACATGACTCTTATGATCCAATACATTTAACTTAATCAAAAACCTACTGCCAGATTTATGAGCAAATTATTCTTATGAGCAGTTAATCTTTTTAAGGACATCAAAAACATAGCATGACCCAAGTATTCAGATTCACAAGCACATTTTTTTTTTGGTGTGCCAGAATGATGTTTTAAACAAATCAGAATCATAGATTATGATAGTGAGATTCTAGAGCAAATGACTCTGAAGGGCTGATTCTTTTGAGTGAATCAGAAACCAGCATGACCACAGCTACATTCACAAGTGATTCTTATGGACTGTTTCTTCAGGCGTACGTGTCTGGACGTGCCTGCAAAGTTAACTTCCGGTCTGATTTCTGTCTGTCGGTTTCTGTCTGATTTAGGCAGCAAACATATTAAGTTTATTATCAAAAAAAATAAACTACTCTAGAAAGACGTGTATGATTCTATTAGGATGTCTACCGTAAGTACTATTATGCAAAACAACTGAAATGATAACAGAGCGTTGTGTGTTTTTGGTTCTGAGATGGTGCGGTCCATTGCTGGCAGCCACATAAAACACTCAGTATGATTAAGACGAATCAGCCCACATAAATTCAGAGTGCTGACATAAGCAAATACACTGTGATAGTCTATGCCCAGCTGGCGTCCCTTACGGCTGTAAAGCGCACGTACGCGCACCCACACACACATTTACATGCCCATTACACATGCATCATATTTTCATGCACAAGCATGCACGTGTTTCTGAAAAAAGAATGCATGTCACAGCCCTCCTACAAACACAACAGCAGACCTGCACAGATTTGCTGGAATCATGATACAGTGTAACAAACTCATAAAGCAACTTTTTTGTTTGTTTCAGGTCCTCCTTTACCTCCTCAGGATGTGCAGGTTCAGATGGGACAGACACCAGGAGTCTTGCAGATCCGTTGGAAGCCTCCTCCTCTCACTCCAACCGGCACTTCCAATGGAGCCAATGTAATCGGATACATAGTCTGCACTAAAGGTCAAAAGGTGAAGTGATGTTGCTTATTCTTACTGTCATCATGCCGTCTGAGCATAACAGCTACTGATTTGCAATAATCAGCGGGACCTGCTAATGAAGCCTATGAAAGGTCTAAGATCACTTTGGAGGTTAAACATGCTATGCTAGTTCACGTTTTTGGTTTTATTCTGCTCTCTGGCACCATCAGGTGATTGCTTGTGTCATTGCATGGCCAATGTTTTCCCTATGTTATATAATGCAGGGGTTTATGTAAGTCATTTTGGATAATCTGACAAAAAAATATATTTGGAAATAATATTGACCTCTTTTCGTGAGGAAATATCATATACTCAAATGTACCAGTAGGTTTAAAAGAGGCACATCTTAACAATAAGGATGATCCAGAAAAAGTGTGAGGAATTGTTGAACTTACTAACTCATAAAATGTTATGTTTTGTGCCTGGCAAGCTTAAACATTTGGTGTACTATAATGCATTAAGCATCTAGTTGTCTAGCACTTGAACTACTTGTTGTGCTCTTACAAAAATCATCTATAATAGTAGCTTAAAATGATAAACAAATCACTGTTAGCTGTTTTCTAACAAATGTGTTTATGAATTTATTTCTGACCGAGAATCAATCTATAGCTGTATAAATTCCAGCTTTTATTGCAAATACAATGCTATTATTTATTGCATGTACTTGACAAATATTTTAAAATAAATCTTAAAATATTGAACAAAGAAAATAAAGTGTACTAAAATATTTTACTTCATAAGGTAGATTAGATTTTTTTTTAGATAAAAGTATGTCATCTATTTATTTCTAACACATTTAAAATTATCAATGAAATATTTCATACTTTTATTTATATTTTATTTTAATTAAACATATAATGAATGTATTTATTTTTAACAGAATGTATTGCTGGGGTTTTGATAAATTTTATGATGGGGTAGTGAAATGTACTGATACGTTTTATGATGGGGGTAGTGAAAAAAAAAATTAAATATTTGAAAAAGTATGTCAAAAAACATTAACAGGTTACAAATTACAAATTTGTACAAGTACAAATTTGAATAACTGCCTGACTATATAAGCAGAAAACACTCATTCTTTCTCCTTGCTAAGGCACGGATTTGTTTATCCCATATTTCTTTTGTTTGTTTTCAGATAGCAGAGATAATGTACCCCACAGCAGATTTTGTTACGGTGGAACTGAACCGTATCCAGTGTCTGGAAGCGCGGGAGGTCGTCGTGAGGACAATATCAGCACAAGGAGAGTCGCAGGACTCTCCCGTGGCCGCCATTCCTCACAACCTCCTGGTGCCTCAGCCCCACGGACACCCCCCTCACCTCCAGACTCACCCGCCTCCCTACCCACAAGCCTACCCCCCAACCCATCCGCAACCACACGTCCAGCCCCACTCTGTCCCGCCATCCCACCCTCACCCACCCTCCTCGCACCCCCACGCCCACCCCTTGCCCTCCTCTTACCCCGTGTCTAAACCCAAACTCCTACCAAGTGCCAGAGACCCCCATGCCAAAGAGCCAGAGATGGGCAGGCGAATGGGGCAGCCCTGGGAGCCTCATCCCCGGGCTCCGTCACCACTACCGCCCCCTTCACACCCAGGACACACGCTGGAGCCTCCTCACGTAGAGGGCCGACGCTCACCCTCCCCTCAGAGGATCTTGCCTCAACCTCAGGGAGTGCCCATTCCCAACACAGTGGCTCGTGCTATGGCCCGCCAGGTGGCGCAGAGGAGCGCACCGAACAGCAGGGTGAGACCACTGCTTTGTTGGGTTAAATGAGGAATCTGATGAACAAGATGGTTTCTGGAATGCTTTTAAGCAGCATGACAGATCATCCATGCACATGCTCTGTTTTAAGGTGGAGAGGAGGAACATCTTCAGTGAGAGAGGTAACGCTCTGCATTCGTTAAACTCAGATGAGGAGGAGGACGGGTATGATTCTCCTCACGCCCGGCGAAGAGGAGCTTCTGTGGACGAGTTTCTCAGAGGTTCTGAACTGGGCAGACACGTGAGTCTAAGAAACAGAAATCTTTTTGTACTGCACAAGAAAACCTTTTAGGGAGTTTTGGGTCAGCTGTCAGAACACAAGTGTTGTGTAGCTTTTCCAACACAAGTAATGGACATTTCTGTTTATTTATGCTTTTCAAATAATTTCAAAATGTCATTATAGTATATTGGATTACATTATATTCTTGTTGTCAAATGATTAATCACGATTAATTGTAAAAGTTTATGTTTACATGATTTGTGTATATTTATTATGTATATATAAATATACATACATGCATGTATATATCTAAGAATAATATATAAATTTTTATATTATATATATATATTAGTGCTGTCAAATGATTAATCGCGATTAATCGCATCCAAAATAAAAGTTTTTCTTTACATAAT
>JAUMHP010000294.1:3186313-3204462 GCA_032361065.1 Enteromius trimaculatus
AAGGTAAGTTACATTAAATCATACTTTGAGCATTTATAATTTGGTGCTAATTCAATAGCAGATTTGACAATATTACGCGCTGTGGAGGGAATCCACACACAGCCTGTTATAAATGCACATCGTGGTCGCGGTTAATATCGCTCGTTTCGATCTATTTAAAGAAAGTAATCAAATGTTGACAGCGTAACTTAGTCTATTTTTAAATTAATAAATGGACCGAATTAATAAATCGAATGACAATTTTATTTTAAGACTTGTTTATTGCCAGGACTAGAATTGTTGGCGACGTGATTAACCTAGCTAACATAGAATTTTGCAGCTATTGTTAAACCGGACGAATCCCTTAAAATATATCATCAGACCGATGTCTTGAGGCGTGACGACCGTAGTATAAGCGCAATAATTCACTCCGGACCTTTGAATTATTAGAAAAATAATTATTAGAGAAATAACGCTTCGCGTTGTGGCCGCGTCACCACCTCGGGTGTGCATTAATTTTCAAATAATTCAACGGCCCGTCGTCAATGATTCCTTGCATCGTGTACTGCTCAATGTTTAAAACTTATACTGACACCAAACATTTGAACGGTAGTGTGTCCAGTTATGGACAGTGTTAAAACACCCACAGAACTCATCATACTGTAGTAACGAGTGAAGACAGAAACGGCAGACAGTAGAATGAAAAACAGACAGCCCCAAAACGTTTCGCCAGGACAGGACTGGAGAGAATGACGCGTGCTCTGCAGGAAGTGTCATCATGGCTCATGCCAGAGGTAGTGATACACATTAAAAACCTCTTACATGCTCGATGTCTCATAGATTTGGCAGATTACAGCGTGACCGGGTGGAGCTCAGTTGAGATACAAAAGCAGATTATGCAGATTCAGTGATTACGTTCATTGCAAATGACAGATGAAGCTCCCAGGCGGCGTTTTCAAATGTAGTGCTGGTTATCAGCCAACACGTGTTTTATAGGCAGAATATGAATAATGATCCAGTATCATATATCATTAGGTTTGGGGTGGAGGTGTTTATATGCCAAACGTTCAATTTAATATCATGAATGATATACCCAGGCAGAGTGCTCACATAATGCTCTTATTCATTCACTGAACAGGGTGATGCAAACAGTACGTCACGTCCAAAAGAGAAGACAATGACCAGGACTCCTTAATGTGATTTACTGAAAAACGGTTCCCGAAGTGGATCACTTGGGAATCCTGCCTCTTTTTAATCAACTCCTTATGGAGTAAATTTCCTGTTACATAGATGACGAAAACATGCCATCACTCTAATTCGATCCAATTAAAACAAAAGGGCAGAGCCAAAACAATTTAAAACTACATTTCTAACTAGTCATATATCATGCAAATAGGTTTTAACAACACGGATATCTTAATAATGTTCATCTATCAAAAAATGTACAATAGGCTATCTGACTTGTTTCCAGGGAGTTCGGCACTGCACTGAGAATTATTTAATTATTTTTACCTGCCATTTACTGTGATCAGTGTGTTTGAGTGTAATAATACACTTTTACCACAAGAGGGCAGTGCTTTCATAAAAGTGCATATATTCGTGTTTCAAGGGCGGCTTGATAATGTTATGTTTATATGATCTGACTTTATCTTACTCTGTGATGGTGTGTAACTTTCTAATTGGCAGTAAGACAATATAAGTATGGACACATGGGCAGGTTATGCAACATTTATTACCATGTACATCCAAACAAATATATATTCATAAATAAATAGTTTTGTGTATGGATTTGAATAAAATATAACAGGTTTATAATTCATTAACTGGACTGTTTTTAACCTGTAATTTGTTAATTATGTTAATGGTGCAATATTAAATGCTTGCTGTTAAATTACTATTGTAATATTATTATATTAACAAATGTACTACTAGTCAAACGTTTGGAATAATAAAGACTTCATGTTTTGAAAAAAAAATTGTAAAATTTATTGAAGCTTAATTATTGAAGCTTAATTTATTGATTTAAAATGCCTCAGAACAATAACATTCTACAGCAACAGCAGTATTAGGCCTACATTTTGAAAGAACTGTCACATATTTCAGAAAAATTTAAGTATATAATTTGTTCCAATGATGGCGAATGCTGATTTAGCCTACTGCTTATATGTATCTTATTATCGATGTTGAAAACAGTTTTTGCCTCTTAATGTGTTTTACGTTTTGATTGGTTTTGATCGGTGTTAGATTTTTAAAATCTAAATCACTTAAATCACTTCTTTATTTTTTGCAGAATATTAAACAGCAAAAGTTATAATAATATGAAAAGTTATCATAATATTAAATATTTATTGAGCACCAAATCATAGTAGATATTATAATCTAATATTAGCATATTATAATTTCTAATGCACTGGCTGCTGAATATTCATCTTTGCATCACAGACATAGATTACATTTTAAAATATCTAACAAAATTAGGCTAAACCTTTAAAATTGTAATAATATTTAACAATAATACTGTTTTACTGTATTTTTACTGATTAAAAATATTTATCCTTGGTGAGCATTAGAAACATATTGAAAATATTAATTAAAATATTAATAAATAGTATTATTACTACTATTACCAGCTTTTCACCGGTAATGTGCATTTTCCACACACTGAAGAAGTTCAGCAGTTCACAAGGGGTTAACATTTCGACCAGGCTCTTTTCGACACGCGCATGCGCACAGTGGCGTATGGACGAGAGCGGTAGTGGGCATGCGTGAAATGCACACGCAAGTTTCAAGCTTTGTTTGGAAAGTGACGACCAAAACAGCGCAGTATACGACTCTGAACCCGAGGCGTCACGACCGAGTCTGTTTGTGACAGTTTCCGAATCTAATTTAGTACACTTTTTCACGCTTGGTTTGAACAAAAGTGCTTTCACATAGTACGATCAAGATGACAGCGACTTTGTTTTTATTAATAAGTAGGTAGCGAATGCCGATCATGACCGAAGTGTCAGATTGTTTGGACGCAAAGCGGCAGCGGATGGAAAGCGATAGACGGGTCCAGTTGTCCTGTGCTGGGCGCACACACGGATTCCTCACACCCTGACCTCTCACCTGTGGATTTACTGAGCGGTTTTAAAGTCTATCCGCGATGGAAAGCGTCGGAAAATTCGAGTTCAACAGGAAGGACTTGATAGGACACGGCGCTTTTGCTGTGGTGTTCAAAGGAAGACAGAAACAGGTAACGCTGAGATGCACATTTCGTAATGTTGATGCCAATTTTAGCTGTAAACTGCGGCTTTTTATGTGTGGAAAAAGTACTCTAAACGAATGTCATAACGGAAATCGATGGATTTATTCACAGAAACATGATCTTGAAGTGGCGGTGAAATGCATTAACAAGAAAAACCTCGCCAAATCACGATCGCTACTAGGAAAAGAAATCAGGATATTAAAGGTGAGCTTCGTAGTTAGACAATTTAGCTTGCTTTACTTTGAATGGTATTTAATTTAATGTGTTTATTCGTCTAAATATCGTTAGATATATAACATCGCGAAATTGAACTATTCGAAAGGCTTCAATATGAACCAAACAAATGCTCCTTATAGAAGCTATTTCATCTATGACTTCCGCTCACTAATATATAGTGAATGTGTGTTTTCGCCAGGAGCTGAAACATGAGAACATTGTCAGTTTACTGGACTTTCAGGTATGTACCTACTAATTGTTTGCTAATAAAGTTGTTCGAGGTGTATTCATGAGCTAACTGTGTTATTTGAAGTGGTTTCTGTTCTGTCCTGTTGAAGCATACAGCTTTTTCCATGTTGCTAAAGATATTTATAACTCGAACATCGCATGGCGCAGTGTTGATATTATGGGTTCAGTCCTCTTCATCACGATTGGTTAAAGGTTAAGCCCCGCCCCCGACATCACGGATAATTTATTAGCAGTTTTAGCCATAGCAAAGAGATGGGCTATATATGACTCACCGTGAGTAATGATTTCATGTTGCGTGCTCTTGCATCAGAAACAGCCAAATCATCTGATTTCAAGCTGAGAGGCACACAAATTAAATCGTCTTTAGTGCCTACAGTACTACAAGTAAACAGGCAAGAAACAATGACAGCTGTGACAGATGTCTATATGTTGTTGAGGTATACACCTGACACCTGTGCATGCATTAGCCAGCACCTGTCAGCCCAGTACACCCTCTTAACTCCCTGTCTCTATCATTTGCATACAGAACAGACGTTGTTTGATGTAGGATACCCTTATCAATGTGTCTTAATGAATAGAGGACAGGACTCCAGGCAGTCAGGTGATCTGGTGACAGGTGGTTGTCTCAGGTGTGGAGAGATTAAGGAGGACAACACATTGTTTTACACCTTCCATCCTGTGCTGTTGTGCCCCTGAGCAAGTATGACAGGTTAACTTCAGATTGTTTGTACTGTTAAAATACCAGGAGACAAGGTAAAAGAACAAATTAAGTTCAATTTAAAAAAATACTTGTATTTTAAATTATATTTCATATATAGTCTATACTATATAATTAATTAGAACATTTTATTATAATTTAAATATATAAATTAAAGAGTAAAAATACAAATCAAACACAACATTACCTGTATATCATTTACAAATGATTAAATTATTGAAATATTAACTTAAAATCTCAGGGGGTGCTTTAAATGTATCATAAGTCAAAGGGGTTCAGCTGACGCAAAAGTTTGGTAATCTCAGATCTAAATTAAGGTACAATTATAAAGATGCATGCATCTTTTTAGTACGACCGCATTACTTCACTGCACAAGGCATCTAGTACCAGACTGCTCTTTTAAATTGTAACGTTTAACTGAATCGCATAGTTAGCACCACAGTATCCTGATAGAATGACCTGGCAGTGGATACACACGCTAATAATTCATGCTCACTCTATCATGCTTCACGTACTGTTAGAACCGACACCGGTGCATTTGATACTATACAAGCCTGCAATTATAGGAGCACCCCCTTTAACTGGCTCCGGTATCAGTCTATTTTACATCTGGCCAGGGCTTGCAGGATGTGTCTTGGGTTTGTTCAGCATCAGCTGCTCAGCAGGCAGCCGCCAAACGGTGTATCCACCTGAAACACGGTGTGCCCAGGTGGATGGCGGCATGAAACAAAGCTGAACAATAGCACAGGATATGACACTTGTGCTTAGTCAGTAACACCCAACTCCCGTCCCCCATGCTTTAACATTTCGGCATTAGGCTTTATGTTGTTTTAGTCATTTGTTATTTGAGAAACTCCATTGTACTGTATGCTAATGGATTATGATGTTTTGACACTCGTCTCCAATATGTCTAGAGCAGATAATTTAAGTGTATTTTGCCCTGTGTGTGGTCTATAGCCTTGGGCAGGGCTTTACTTAGTTTACTCTGATGATGGCCTGGTTTCGTTTCTCACCGGTCCAGGGAAGCTTAACGTTAAGCTTTTATCCACAATAATTGTGTCACACTTATAAAATTAGCTGTTACGCAACTTGGATGTCATAAGGGGCTGTTATCTTTTATGGAACTTTTTTTTGCTTGTATAATCTGCTATTTAAACAGACATGCTCAGTGAAGCACGCTGCTCCCAGCACTCGGTCACGCCGGCCGGCTGCTGATCTGTATGTCAGTCAGCTGTGGGTAATGACGCCTCCTGCTTCTGTCCTGACTGCGGCAGCACGCAGGGCCTGCGTGGACATCGGCCAAATGGGACTTTTGTTGCACAAGAAGTAGGCCATGTAACTGCCTCATTCAAACTGGCCGCTGTGGCCTTAAACCTTTCAGGAGCAGAATATCTACTGTAAAATGCATGGACATGAAGGGGTAACAACCCGTCTAGAATCCACATTAGGTTGTATTACGCAGGTCATTCGTGAGGTGTTGACTATTGCACTACATGTGCCTCTCAGCCTGTCATAACCTCCCGTACATGACATTTCCTGTCCTATGTAAAACTTTCACACAATAGAACAATGAAACATGCGTGCATACATGCATAAATAAATAAATAACTCTGTATCTGTAAAAGTGCATACAGTGTAACCTGTCGTGAAATGCAGGCACGCATTGTGATTTGGATTGCTTGTGAGCTCACGCTATAATAACAAACTATTCATAGAAAGCTTAGGTAATTGAAGGCTTTGTATGATGAGTCAGTCTGAGTCAGTGACATCTGTTGTGAGTCCAGCCCGAGGTCTGTCCTTATCTAGACAATGAAGAGTTCGTGCCCTGGCTGTCATATGGCATGTTGCTGGGTGTTTCTGTAATATAATCAATTGTAAATGTTTAATTGTGCGTCACATGTCTCTGTCTGCAGGAGATATCTGGATGTGTCTATCTTGTCATGGAGGTGAGTCAAGATGGCAAGCTGCACCTCTCACATACCCCCTGTAAACCTCAAAATAGACTTAGTGTGGAGGAAAAAAAACAGAGGTCAAATTTCACCTCCCCTTGCAGTATGTCCTTTATGCTAAGCTTAATTCAAACATCTCCGTTATTATTGTCAGCATAAAACCATTTGAAGCCCTTGTGTTATTGTGATTACTTTTTCTTTTGATGATAGGTTGTTTTGTGTTGACTGTACACTTACAGTGTTTGTCTGTCTCCTCTTACAGTACTGCAACGGAGGAGACCTGGCTGAGTATTTGCACTGTAAGCACACTAGCCTCATTTCAACCTGTCATCTGTACTTCACCATTATATGTGCCACTGATCGTTACAAATTAGGAAATAGTTGGGATAATTGCACTATTGAGGTATCAAATTTATACCTGCTCGGTCTATTTCTGTAGCTGGTCAGACATATTTTCGTGCAGAATTTAAATTGGAGAACCTTTGCACAGATTTTGGAGCAGCACAGAGGCTCACAGCAAAGGCTTGAACTTGTCTTGTATGCGATTGTTGACAGATTGAGATGCATCCAGAATACTGGCCAATTCTACGGTTTTTATTTGCATTCATGGTTGATCTTAAAACCTGTTTCATCGACATAAATAAAAATGAAAATTAAAGCCAACTAATAAATGCAAAGTAAAAACGAAAGTAAATTTAGGTATCAAAATATTGTAATGTACATTGTGAAAAAGGAATATTCGCTTTTAGATTAAACTTAAGTGTTACTAAAGTTTAAAAGTGTTTTTACCGTGTTTAGATTGTTAGAAAATGGCAAAGGTTATCTAAATGTGAAAATATTGGAAATGTGTATGAACCGTTGAATATCCAATATAAAACAATGTAATTATAATTTAAAAAAAAAAGAAGCCAAGCACAGGTTCTGAAAAAATACTGTATTGACATTTGTGTAAAGACGTGTGTACATCCCTTAAATAAAAGTACACCTCTTGCCCTCCAGTTGAAGCCACAACCAATTCCAGATGTATTTCAACCCAGCATCCAGCTGTTTAACCAGAGCTGCATCGTTCTGCCCTAACACACTAAAATATTGTTTGTATTAGCGTTAACGATACATTAGCATTAAATGTAACTAACTCTCTTAAGGGTATGTCTAAAAACACGTGGAACTCTACGAACATGGAAAGCTCAGCTTTCACGATTTGAAACGGCTCAAATCTTGAACTTTTTATTACGTTTTAATAAATCAATAAATACCATCCAAGACTTACTTCTCCAAGACATGCTTTATGTTAGTTTTTATAAATAAAAATGTAAAAAAAACAAAAATTAAGAAATTCTCTTTTTTTGTTTTTGCTGTATCAAAACCATACTGAACCATGACACCACTGTATATAAAATATAAAATGATTTAATTGAATTTTATTATTATTAATTTATTAATTTGACATCTTCAGCTTGAATTTTAATAGCAGACAATGTAATTATGAAAATAATAATTTTTAAATGATTTAACTGATTTTTAGTTTTAATTGAATTTTAGTTTTTATTTCTATTAATTTCATTTCTTCAGCTTCAATTTTAATGTTCTTCTGAAGGAAACAGTCACCAAGGCAACACATTTTTTTCGTCTTATATTGGCATTTTTTTATTCGTTTTTTATGAATGATAATAACCATGCTTGATATATTGTGCTTCCATATCCTTTTTAGGATAAAACTTTAGCATTGTTCATTCATCAGCATCTTATTGATTCACAAAAGGATAACGTATCCTAAAGTTTGTATAATAAAGATTGATTGTTGACAGAATTTTAGACCAAAGTCAGTTTCTTGAAGGCTAAACAATTGAACTTTCTTTGGTTTTGGACTTGCTCTTGAAACTGCAGAGAGGTTTTCAGCAAACAAACAACTTGCCTGATCTTTCCTGAGAAAGATAATTCAGGACTTCTGAGAATAGCTTGTTTCACACATGTGCTGCCACAAATAGAGCCCCTTTGGAAGTGCTCTCATCCGCGCGCACACACACACTTCTTCAGGGCTAAAATATATCTTCATTTAACCATAAAGTTTCCAGTGTGGCTATATTTACCATGTTTGCGTTGGCCACTCTATTTTAAGCTGTCAGACGCTGAAGCGTTGTTACGTCCCATGCCGGTCTCGTCAGGGGTCGTGTTT
The DNA here is from genome assembly GCA_032361065.1 of Enteromius trimaculatus. Classification (NCBI taxonomy): domain Eukaryota; kingdom Metazoa; phylum Chordata; class Actinopteri; order Cypriniformes; family Cyprinidae; genus Enteromius; species Enteromius trimaculatus. The sequence goes on from JAUMHP010000294.1 coordinate 3,194,848, forward strand.
GCCTTCACCCGTTCACCTCTTGCCACAGACTCACTGGCACAGACCCAAGATCCCCTGCTGAAACTCAAGCCACAGCCTGACCTCATCCACCTGTCAGTTTATCTGCCCTGTCCTGCTGTGGAAAAACATGGGGGCTAAAATTAAGACTTCATGAAACAAGCATGTTTTGAAGGGAAGGAAAGAGGTGACCTTAGAAAGGGGGGGTGATGGGGATTGGAGGTGGATGCCAGCCAGACTTTTTGTTTTTGGTGGTTGCTAACTCACTGTAAAAACAATGATGTAATGTCCCACAATTCAAACCTGTTTATTAAAGTAGTAAACCGAAATGATATAAGTTTTTCGCTCTTTCTCCATAGCTAAAGGCTCTCTGAGCGAGGACACGATCCGTGTGTTGCTGCAGCAGTTAGCGGGAGCCATGAGTGTTTTAAGGAGTAAAGGCATCATCCATCGTGACCTAAAGCCCCAAAATATTCTTCTTTCATACAGCACTGGGCGCAAGTCCAACCCCAACAACATCTGCATCAAACTAGGTGAGTGTGTCAGGTCAGAGTACACTTCTACTAAAGGAGACTGGTTAGGATCAGTTTGTACTGATTATGAGATGATGAGTTATCAGCTTCAGCAGTGCTTGGTTGTGGTGTTTGTGTTCTTGTGTTATGACTGCGGTTTGTTTTAGGTGTTGATAACGTTGTTCTGTTTGCTCTTGAGTCACTACACAGCTGTGTAAAGCCAAACAGCTAAAATACTCTCTCTGTAAACATTTGTGCACCATCTTCCACTACCATAACAAGCACTCAAATGTAGTCTTTCACATTGACTTTTCTTTCTCTCCACAGCTGATTTTGGCTTTGCGCGGTATCTGCAGGGAAACATGATGGCTGCTACACTCTGTGGCTCTCCAATGTACATGGTGAGCGCCTGGCTTCATGTTTTATATTATCCAAATGTTCAGGAAAATAAGGCTGCGTGACTTGGAGAAAAGTCTACGTGCAAGTTAAAATGTGATTAAAAAACAAAGCATTAAGTCGCTCTGAGACACTGAAAACACCAGATGAGCTGCATGTATGGAAAATAACATAGTGCCGCCCTTTAGCTCTAAAATGCACAGCACGTGTTTATTTACTTAAATTGCAGCCTTTCATAATCGTATAGCCATACAGGATATTTATAGTATGTCACAATAAAATGCTGATTTTATTTATCAAAATAAAAGAACCAAGTATTAGATATGAAAAAGTACTCTGTATAACTTACTTCAGATATTTCAAGTGACTACAGCAAAGTATGGAGACTGCTACTCATCTTGTTTGTTTTTTACAGGCTCCTGAGGTCATCATGTCACAGAATTATGATGCCAAAGCTGACCTGTGGAGTGTAGGGACCATCATCTACCAGTGCTTGACTGGCAAAGCCCCATTTCAGGTCTGCAACATACACACTAGCCAAAGCTGACTTGATTTGACCTGATATATTCACACTTACACCTCTCTGCTTCATGTGTGGATGCTTCTGTGATCACGGTTTTAAATTCTCCATTATATATTCTTGGACCCTGAACATTCTTCATGGACAAAAGGTAGTGTTTTATGGTCTCCAAGGCTACATTTATTTGATCTAAAATACAGTAAAAGACAATAATATCGTGCAATTTAAAATAGCTGCTTTAAAGTTTTAGATTTTATTTCAGATTCATATTTTTATATATTTATTCAAAATAATAATTCTTGCCAAGAAGTATAAGTTTTCATTTATTTTCAAAAAGTAAAGTAAAATACACTTTGAACGGTAGCAAATTGTTATCAAGGAGTGCCACTGAGTGTTACGCTGTGTTTGAAATCGCTTACTTCCCTACTATGTAGTACGTGAAAAACAGCATGCGAGGCGAGTAGTATGTTCGAATTCATAGCATTAGAAATTCAGTAGGCGAGAAGTACCCGGATGACCTACTGCTTCCGGACGAATTCTATAGTAGGCTTACCATGGACGCTTTCCTATCCCATGAGGCTCTGGGAGAGGAGGCGTCATGTTCGAAAAATGGCAGAAAGTTGCACCTCAGGAAAAAAACTTTTATTGTGATAAAATAACACTTGTTTAACACAATCTAAATAAACGGATGATTTTTTTGAAAGTTAAAATTTTCATGCTGTTGTGACGACGCATGACACGTGACATCATCAATATGGTGGATATAGTACGTCCGAGTTCCATTCATACTACCCACATTCATATTATACAGAATGTACTTTTTAACAGTTGGGTAGTTCGTTCAATATTAAATGTAGTACCTACTTAAGCAGTATGTGATTTCGGACACATCATCAGTTTTTACTGCGTCAGTCCTAAACATTCTGGATTGCTTCAACTGCGAAAGCGCAACTGGCTGGCACCCCTCAGCTATTTATGCCCTGTAGAGTGTGAAACATGATTGTGACATCTTACTGATAAACAAAACCACATGCCTCAACTAAACACACCCTTTGGTTTACAAACAAACACCCACACACATCTATTCACATGGGTGGCATCTCTGCAGTTTCACTACCAGTACAGGGAGTTCTTCTTCTTCTTTTTTGTAATGATCATATTACAAAATATGTATGTGCGTGTAGTTTGTTGCTGCAATACTTTCTCTGAATATTGCCACAGGATGGTCATTAGTTCCGATCCTAAAAATGTGACACGCATAACATTAATTATTATTTAGATTCTTCAGATAAGCTTTCAGCCAGGTGCTGCTGTTAGCGGGGCTGATTTGTGGGTAAAGTTTACCCGGTTGACCTCTGGCCATACAGCTTCCAGAGTCCAGACGGCTAACATGTGAACCCCGTCTGATCACACGGTCACTACCGCAGCTATTTATGGGTTTGTATTTTTAGCTGTCAGAAAGAGTTGGTAATTTATTAGGAATTCCTGACAGTCCGGTAACGCAATGTCATTCGCTGAGTGGGTCAAGATGGGTCACTGGGTTCATTTAGAAGACCGATCAGCTGTCTCTATCCTCGATGTTGTGTTTATCTCCACCTGCATGGAAATAATGCCTTTATGATTTGTAGAAACAGACACTCGGTGTAAGATTTAACCTCAGACCTGGAAAAAATGTGTTTACATTCCAAACAGCCAGAGATTACAAAGATTAATTCTGTTGTGATAAACTACTCAGCACTAACTATAACTAAGTATTGTTCATAAGAATTGATTAGATGATCACTAAGCAATAATGATGTCAACTTTTTCTGTGTAAAATCTTTTCCAGGCGAGTACTCCTCAGGAACTGCGGCAGTTCTATGAAAGACACCGGAGCCTGAGTCCCAGGTAAGTGACCCTGAGGACTGCGTGTTCTTCGGTCAACATGATCCAGTTTAGTTCGGGCACAACAGGCGCAAAGTTCCCTGGTGTCATAAATTTGACAACTTCAGATTGCCTTTCAAAAGTTGTTTTGGGTTGGTGAACTATATTCATTAAAAGGGACAGGAAAGACACTTTTATAATATTTCAAAAGCTTTATATTTCAGACAAATGCTGTTCTTTTCTTTTCATGAACTTTATGTTCTCATACTGACATCTATCTCAGTTTCTACCAAAAAATGATTTTGTTTTTTGAGCATGAAGTCAGAACATCATAATGGTTTCTGAAGATCATGAGGTCTGCTGAAATTCAGCTTTTGCATCACATGAATAAATTATATTTTACTATGTATTAAAATATAAAACGGTCATATCAGTATATTTTTTATATATATATATATATAAATAATAAATAAATGCTGGCTTGGTGAGCATAATTGCAAATCTCATCAACCCCAAACTTTCATTAGTTATGAATGTAAAGTTTATTTGATAGTACCCTCACAGAATGATGCGGTAGAACTGGTTTCTCTCATTGATTTTTCTGTGTTTCATTCCTTTCCATCATTCATGGTAAACTTATATTTATTTATATAGACTTGTTACCGAGTTTGACTTCACAAGTATGACTTTTTCACTCACTCTGTCAACTCAGAGCTCTTACACAACAGCATAAACATGTACATGTGACTGTGTAAAGCTGTGATTCCTGTCAGTGTTTAACTCCGCTGCTTTTCCCAGTATTCCACGGGAAACTTCCAGTCACCTCAGACACCTTCTGCTCGGGTTGCTGCAGAGGAACCACGGGGAACGCATGGACTTCGGTCAGTGGACAGACATGCACAATCACACACTTGACTTTATGGCACTCTTCAGAAATCATAAACCGAGATATTGTATAAGTGATTATGATCTATTCTAGATGAATTTTTCCACCATCCTTTCTTGGAGGCTAGTACATCCATGAAGAAATGTAAGATTGTGCTGTACATCACTTTGTTCAAATCTGCCGTCGTTTTGGTTACAGTAAGATTTCAGTTTGTTTGTTTGTTTGTTGTATTTTCAGCTTCTCCCGTGCCCATGCCCACGCCCACCTATCCCAGCTCTGCCTCTGGGAGCTCCAGCAGCGGTTCCTCGACCTCTCGCCTCACTCCTACTCAGGTATCACAATAACAGCACATGACGCATGACTTTTAGGATCTCTTTGAGATGTACTGTGTTTTTCATGCTCCATGTATAGTGTATTCAGTAGTATTCAGTGAAATTGATACTTTCAAGCAAAAGGGATGCATTTTATGAATCTAAAGTGACACTTAAAATATTTATAATGTTACAGAAGATTTATTTTTCAAATAAACACTGCTCTTTTAAACTTTCTGTTCCTTTTGAACTGTTATGCATATGAAGCTTTTTCTTGACAGTCTGAAACCGAAGCTCTGAGGCCCCTCCCTCAGACGAACCCCACACCATCTCCAGGTTCCTTGCTGAAAGACTCATCTTCCTCAGACTCTGATGACTTCGTAATGGTGCCGGCTCAGTTCACAAGTAAAATGAGCTTTCACGTGCATTGACCTACTTTGGATTACGTAACAGACACAGCCGCTTTGTTTGAATGAAAACTAAATCTCAATCTGATGTATCTTGCAGGTGAGCTAGTCAGTGCAGCAGGGCAGGAAAGTCTGATGCGCAGTGGGTAAGTGGGTTTACATTTTTTCCATACCGTTGAGTGTTAAAAATGACAGGGCTCACGCACATAGCATATATAGTTACATGTGGCATGCTCCTCAACTGTAGCCTGCACATTCATATAACACACATGTGCAGAAGCAATTTCTGCATTTGTTATAATAAGTTGTGTGCTTGCCAGCATGCCGCGTGTCATGAGTATTCATTTCAAGGGTGTCAGTTGACCTTTTGACCTGCTGACCGTTTTTATGGTTCTGTGAAGAGGCCTGTTCAGGCGTTGACACATTTGTGCAAAGAAAGAGGGAAGACTTTACGTTTTAAGATAAGATAATATCCTTGAAGTTTTGAAATACGTATCAGTTTTTTTAGCATATGTGTCGACTGATGTATTTATGACCTAGTTAAGATACATGTTTGTAAACTACAATTCAAAAATCTGAGGTCAGAATTAATTATTGAAAAAAAAAATTTAAGAAGTCATTTTAATTTAAGTGTTAAAATAAAGCAAAACAGTAATATTGTTAAATATGGAATAATAAAAAAAACAAACAAAAAGTATGTTAAATATCCATCTGAAGTCCATCTGAATCAAAAAATAATATTTACATATTGTTTAAATATTAATTAGCTGGAAAGATCATTGTTCACTAAAAAGGTTTTTAAAAAAGTTAGTTAAATAAAAAAAAGTATTTAATCTAGATGAAAAACTTCTATTTAACTTAATTTTATTTCATTTAGTTTATGTTTAAATTGAAGTAATCCAATTGCTATAACTAAAACTGAATTTTAAGTGACTTAATTTAGTCCTGTGATGGCAACGTGAGCATCAGAAACTTTAGAAGAATAAAGAAATCCCCAAACCCACGTGTTTAAACGGTGTTTATTATACAGCAGAATGATTAAAACATAACTCTATACATGTTTTTGTACTATAACTAGAAGCTCACTGATGGGTGTGGGTCGAACACCATCATCCTCCCCATCTGTCAGAGCCTCCCCAAGCCCTTCCAGGTACTGTGTGTGTTTTGGAATGGAGATTAGCATTTAATTCTGTAGAACACACTGTAAAAACACACACTCTCTGAAGGTGAGCGGCTCACATTAAACAATAGGCTTTGTTTGCATGTGTGAAATGAGAGACAGCTGTCTGAGTTAACGTGACCGGAGAAAGCAGGAATTCTAGAGATGAAAGTAATTCACAGATCACCAGGGAACAAATGGTTTAATGTATGTTTGTGCACATGACATGTCAATCATTCACCTCTTTCTCTAGGCCTCTGGAGTCGTGTATCAGTAGTTACGCTCAGTCCGTGCCTGTTCCAGTGCCCACACAGAAACAGAACTACCAGAGGATGGAGCAGAACCTACAGGTGTCCGACAGGTTTGGCTCATCTCTAAATTGCTCTCTCTGACATGAGGTAGATGCATAAATGTGTTAGTGATTCTCTAATGCATTCCCTTATTTCTCTCATCTCAGGACAGAGGCTCCTGTACAACAGTGCTGCTCAAGTGGGGTTCCAGCATGTGGGAGATTCAGGGCTTCTCCAGAATCAGGAGGAACCAGACTGCATCTACCCTCCCCACGGGGTAAATAAAGCAGCTTACAGCAGACCTGTCTGTTGATTTGCATACTTCACTAAATCACTACTTCATTAGTTTAATAGGAAGCTGGAAATAACATGGTATGGGTGTTATGGAAATCAGTGTTGTTTTTGTTAGCTAAACTGTAAAAAGAATCTGATATATAGAATTAGAAATAGAATTCTTAAATTCTTTAACAAAAAACTTTTTTTCAACTAAAACTAATGTAAATACAGCTATATATAAATATTAAAACATAAACCAAGTAATTTAAATTAAGCACACGAATAATTGAAAAATTGAAATGACGCGAAATATATAAAAATGAGTTCAGGTCTAGTCAAAATATGTGTAAATACTCTAGTAATATTTAAACAATACTAAGATAACACATATACATAACAGGCTGTGTGATTTTGTAGATCATATAGAGGATACTGATGTGTTGTTCATTGCTTTTTCAGTGGGAAATGTTCCTGAAATGTCCCATCAGCCTGAACCTGTTGGCAGCAGCACAGGGTTGCATAGCGCAGGTAAAATACAGTTTCACAGCATGTCAGTTTTTTATGACTTCTCGTTCTAACTTTCCAACTCTCTCTCTTCGTCTGTAAGATGTGTATAAACAGCCTGGTCCCGTGTCTCCTCTCTTCACTGACATCACAGCCATGGACAAAAACCAAACCCACAGACTCAGAGGTCATCGGCACAATCCAGAATCTGTGGTGCACAGAGTGAGTAACCTAACACATGACATGATATAGATCATGGACAACAAAACCAGTCTTAAGTGTTCATTTTCCCATTGACCCACAGTTATTTTGAATTGTAATATTTTATTACTATTTAATTTATTTTTTTGTCATTTTTATTTACCTGTATTTTTGATTAAATAAATGCAGCCTGAATACTGGTGTACTTTGCGTTTGGTCAAAATGAAACTTTTATTGAAAACCAAGTTCCTATATATGTGACTACTTTTCATTTCAGTGGGATTTGTGTCGGCGACCCATCTCTGGTCAAACTCCAAGTACAGCGCCGGTTCAGAGAGGCCTGGTCACCCGAAACAAGACCGTGTCTGACCTGAAAGATCTGGCACAGCACCCGGCTACAGGGCCACGCGTGCCACTTCTCAGGCCAGCGGAAAGACGGGACACCGTCAAAAGGTATCAGTCAACTTAACAACTTCAGTTAGTGGGGAAGAATGCTTATGATGCAGTAATCCTAATAATTTATATTTTAGAATGAGCCTTGGAATCACTGCTGTGATATGATTGCTGTTAGATGAGTTTGTTCCCTAGAGCTGTGTTTATGGGTCATTTGTGTTGTAGGTCATTAAGTACTGGCCGTCTCTCAGATAAGCTGCTGAAGGCTGTGTTTGGACATCAGTTTGACAGGGGCAGCTGTGAGAGCTTAAATTCAGAGAAACCCATGGAGACAACAGGTACAGCTATTTTATTGCATTTATTTATTTCAGTGCAATGTTGTGGAAATTCATTAATATCTTTTCTTGATATCTGCAGTTAGTCATAGATAACGCTTAAAAATTGCGTTCTACTAAAATGGCGTTGTGTCCTGATCTCTCTAGCACCTCCTGGTGTCAGTGATGGCACAGAGCCAGGCTCAAGCAGTCCTACTGGAGTTGTGTTCATGCTGGGCTCTCCTGAATATGGACACACACCTCCTCACGCCACTCGACCTAGACGCTTCTCAGGTGACACTTCCATTATTTTACTTTTTGAGATTAAAAGACAAGAATTGTATTTGCATGGTAATGTATCTGTTATACTCACAATGCGTCCTCAATTTGCCACGTTTGCTGTTGAAGTGGGCACTCCCAGCCCAACAAGCCCTGGCTGGACCTACAGTCATTTGCACGAGGCTTACAGCTCGCCTGATATTCTGCGATATGGTTACACAGATGCCATGGCAACAAACCTATGTGAGGGTGTGGCCTTTGTGCCACCTGAACTGCCAGAGGAGACGCTCATGGAGGTAAAATAATTGGGCTATGCATTATGTATGAAGGATACGGTCCTTCAGCCAGATAGTTATCGTATTAAAATATTGACTGTAGACTGATTGTACATTTATCTTTTACCAAATAAATAGATATGGCATTAAATTTAACATAAATAATTGTATTATGTGAGAAAATGGAGATGATATGAGACTAATTATACAATCATTAAATACACTTTTGGTTACGTAATCCTTCAAAATACATTTTTTAAAGATTAAATGATCTTTAAATGTTTAAAACAACTCTTATAAATGTATTTACTGACCTTTTTATGTTTTAATGGATTATTACTTTTATTACTTGTTATTATTTTAAAAAGCAACAACTTCTGACCCCGAACTTTGGAAGTTGCTGTGTTATGACCTTAGAACTTGATTGTTGACCAGTCAGAACTGAGTATAATGGAGAGCAAGTTGTTCTTGTGACATGTGTTTTACCAAAACAGAGTGTGATGTCTACTTCTTCTTTAACACAGGAGGGGCATGCAGACTTGCTGAGCCAACTGCGCTTCATTTTAGCCTTTGCCCACTGCATCACAGAGGTCGCTGGAACAAAGGACAGTGGGGTTGAAAGGAATACGGCACTTGATTCTTCATTCTTGGAGCAGAGCATGGTGGCCGACCAAATCAGCCTGCTGAGCCGTGAGTGGAGGTGAGATACAATTCACACTTAAACACACACACACATTTTATATGTGTGTGATGTCTTTGATATACACTGTGAGTGATGAGCACATCTGTATACAGCTCTGCAGAGCAGCTGGTCCTCTATATGAAGTGCGCTGAGCTGCTGTCCTCTGCGCTTCACACAGCGATGGCTGGGATCAAAGAAGGCAAGCTCTACCCATCAGGATCTGTTAAACAAGGTACATCAGGTTCATATGGAACAATAAGCGTCCTCGTTTATGTCTATCCCTCCTCTACCTACAATATGATCGATCAGGGCTCCAAATGCTCAAACCCAATCTATTAATACTAGATTTA
>JAUMHP010000294.1:3204562-3220575 GCA_032361065.1 Enteromius trimaculatus
TCACACAGCGATGGCTGGGATCAAAGAAGGCAAGCTCTACCCATCAGGATCTGTTAAACAAGGTACATCAGGTTCATTTGGAACAATAAGCGTCCTCCCTACGTCTATCCTTACGTCTATCCCTCCTCTACCTACAATATGATCGATCAGGGCTCCAAATGCTCAAACCCAATCTATTAATACTAGATTTAGAAAACACATCTATACTGTAATTAAGGCTTTAATTGTATGTGATGTTATGTACTTGCAGTAGTACGTAAGCTGAACGAGATGTATAAGAAGAGTGTTAACTCCTGCCGTTCTCTCACTGAGAATCTCCAGCTCTTCTTCAGCAGCAAACAAAGACTGATGGACCGCATCAACAGCATTACTGCCGAGAGACTCATCTACACACACACCATTCAGATGGTATGAACACATTCCTAATAATACGAGGAGAAACATACAAGTATCATATCACTAATAAAGAGTATGAATTGCGTTACTTTTTATGTGATCAGGTACAGGCGGCAGCACTGGACGAGATGTTTCATCATGGAGAAAGCTCTGTAGACAGATACCATAAGGCCTTACTGCTGATGGAGGGTCTGTCCTTAATTATTACAGAGAATGCAGATCTAAACAATATCAACAAATGTAAGTATGACACGCCTAGACTACTGTTCAAAAGCTGGGGGAAAGAAATTACTTCTTATCGACAGATAGATAGATAGATAGATAGATAGATAGATAGATAGATAGATGGTGGCTGCTGAAATTTCTGCTGAACAAATTTTAAAATGTATTCAAATATAAAAAGGTTATTTTAAGTTGTAAAACAATATTTATTACTCCTCTCTGAGTTTGTCTGCTCTATATCTGAAGGTAAACAGTGTATTGAGCGACGGCTCTCCTCCCTTCAGCCCAAAGGATGTGTGTGATGATCCCTCGTTATGTTTTTGGCTGCATCAAATCCTCTACATCTACATCTCATTTCATCCCAGTTGCCATTTGAAATTCTCTAAAAAGGAAAACCCCACACTCACCTACTCATTTAAAATGTGATACCTGGCTTCCAAAGCCAAAAAAAGGTGAGAAAAGACATTTTCATAATAGACAGAGATGAAATCTCTGTTGATATGGGTGTATATTATATATGTATATATAAAAGCAAAAACGTCTATTGACTACAACATCTGTTTTGTTCACTGAAAAAAAATTGCTGTGAATCAAGACGGCATCATTGGTTGAATAGATGTCACGTTTAAATGCTTTGACCGCTGAATCTATACCAATGCATGATGACATTTCCTCAGATTAATTTGTTAAAGCCAGTGTTGGAGTCTGAGTGAGTAACAGCTTGGATGCTTCTATTGTACTAAAACATGCCTGTAGCGTTAGTCTCATGAAGTTACATGGAACGATCCTGTTTTTGATGGACTTATTCTGCATGTTTTTGCATGATTCTGAGGAAATTATAGTTGTCTACTGTATCTGAAGGGAATTCGTAATGATGATTAATAATTAAACCTCTGTGGCCACCAAACCGTTGTTAAAACAGCACCCGGTGGTGGATGTGTAGTATTCAGTGTTACATCTGTAAGGCTTTAATGTGGCAATTGACCAAAATTGTGGCAAACCTTTGTACATCTACTGATAAAGACTGTCCGTTTCATATGTTGTCATATTAGGTTTGGGGATAAAAATACTTGAGATTTGTATTATATTGTCAATCAAACTGTTATTTGTGTGTGTGTATAAAACAGTGAAGCACTTTATAAACCCATTTGCCTTCTGGATGCCTGAAAAGAACCACTGCAGAGACAAACCTCATGTCACACTTCAGGTTAATTAACGCCTGAAAGTCACAGGAAATGCAATACAAAGACAGTCAAATGCAAAGACAATCAGTATCTTGTGTGTAGCATTTTATATTTGTCTGTTTTAGCTGTCCGTCTGAAAGTGCTGTTTTCAGTTTGCTTTAGAATCTATTGCAAGTAAAGGACGTTTGCGCGACTTGCTGGGAGGACTATGTCTTTAGCTTTCGTAGTGATTTGACAGTGCCTTAAATGAACTAGCCTTTAGTTTAATTTCACTGAACACTCTAAAACTCACAATCTGCTATACTTCCAGCTTTTCATGTCATATTCATTACTTGCACTATTCTTGCTTTTTCCAATGCTGAAAACTCTAAAGGTGTTTTAACATAGCTTCTTATCAAGGTTTTTTTAAGGCATTTGGTCAGCATTGTGTGTGGTAGAATGATTGTGATAAGTGCACATGAAACTTAACATACGATGTTAAATTGAGGACAATTAACTATTTTGTATATGTTGTTGTTACAGTATTTATGATGTGTTTGGCACTTTTTATTTCCAGTTGCAAAGCCAAAATGAAAAATATGTGCAGAATGCATGTGGTATGGGTGTGTGTAATTAAATAAATTTCACTTTTATATTTACTTCGTGTATGCTGATTCATTTGTTATGTATATTATGAAGTCTTGTCTTGAATTTAACAAAATGTGTTTTTCCTGGTCAATAATCTTAGGATTTCACGTTGCCAAGATTTTAAGGAATAAATTTGTATTTTAGGGCAAATTTCATATGGTTAAAATAGATATAATTTCGTCTAATAAATAAATCCTCATAATCAATGCAAAGTAGTAAGTTGTACTGCAGCGCTGCGAGAAAACAAACGGAAGCAAAACCTACGATAGTCCCGCCTTCACAGATACGTCACGCTTTAGTTCTGTGCCGCGATTGGGCAAGAGCCCGTCAGTCAAGTGTACGTCACGCTTTGGGTAGAGTGTTTCCGGGAACTCAGAGAAGAAAGAAAAAAAAAATCAGTCTATCGCCATGTTTCCCAGGGAAATATCTGTCAAACGCTTATAACAGTTTAAATTGAGCGTTGTGTTTGTGAGAGGGGAAACACAGGTGTTTTGTCACTTTGACTCTGAGGGTAGAGCTACGGTGGATGGTCGGAGTGCGGGAAGGTGATTTTACAGTAAGTGGCGCGTGTTGATGTTTGTGTTTAGCAGGCGAGCTAATGCTCAGCGAGCGGAAACTCAAACGTATTCTTCTCTGCAGGTTTGCATAAACTACACCGCTATATATACTTAACGAATACACAGAGGTATGTTAAACGTGTTCCTGGTGGATACGAATAGCTAGGTGTTGATAAGCGGAGAGTGGGTGGGTTTGTTAGCAGTAACGTTAGCAGGCTGTGGCTCAGTATGTCAGTCAGTCTTTAGAGCAGAGAGGGCTTTACTAATAGTAAACACCGTGTTGTCATTTCCACAATGGGGATTATTCCTTTCTAAATGGTACCAAGGTAACTACGTTTCACCCGAAAATACGAAAATGACTAGTGCAAAATCTAAAAAAAGTTAATACGGGGTCTGATTCAAACACAGCAGGAATCTGTCAGAGCATTTTCTATTGCACTGTTTGTTTATTTTTAGTTGACAATGGAAAAATATACATTTATTGAAATAACAGCACCTTTAGCAATTGTAATTTTTTAGCTAAAGCCTTTGTTACCATTGTGAATTTTTGTGAAGGGTGGAATAGACGACAGCCAATAGCTAATCGATACAGTATTGATTGTACTGAACAGTTACACAAATCTTGATCTTAATGTTTATAATATTTTCATATCCTCATGCCGTGCAGTCGCATTTAGAAGATTTGTGCAGGCGATAATAAAGTTAAATTTTGCCACAATATAAACAGTCAAGTTTGTATTTGCTAAATTGTCTGTATACTGTAAATATATATCTATAGATATGTTTTACGTTGATTTGTGGATATTGTAACATTGTTGATTTAGATTTAAAAGAATAGATGTAGTTTCCACGAAATCAGTACACTGTAAATCGCCTTGGATGAGTGATCGATTTAGTAAATGTAACAGTTATTTCTATAGCTGATAATAATACTTAGATGTCCATATTTAGGTTTTTGAACAAAAATACTCAATAAAAATATATTTATTAAAGCTGTCTGTAGATTTCACAACTGACACAAGAAGGTAATAACACTTCAGTTTATTACATTGTCATTATATATGAGGATAAAAATCTTTAATGCATCAAAAAGTTCATAAAGACATTGCAAAAGCAATCCATATTAATTTAAAGAGACCAAGTCCGTTTAATGATGAATTGATTTACTTACAGCTTTTATTCACGTATAAACATTTGTCAATCCAAAGCCTATGCGCAGAGCATTAAACATGCTAAACAGAAGCTCAAACGTGTGCATTATCCGTGACAACAAACCTTATTGCTTCTTAAGCATCCATACCTTATTTAAAGAACGTTCTGGAGTCATTAAATATCATCATTTGGGTTTTGAAGATCTGAAGAACAGTTATTCAGGTTTAAGATCACACAAGAGTGTGTTTACTATTCCTGTATACTTTTTTCATTGAGGTTTAGTATGAATTTCTATATCTTTGTCCAACTTAAATTTGCATGGTAGAAATATTGCACTGTTGTCTCCCCACAGAGTGTCTTTTACTACAGTTGAAGTGACACGCAATGCACCATGGAGGAGGCCCACCAAATGTGCAGAGGAACCTTCAGAGATCCAAGTCCTTCACTGGATCTGAGGCAGAAGACCAACAGCAGCAGCAACCATCACAGCAGCCCATGCCGGTTACCCAACAACAGCCGGCGAATGCCAATCACCCCCAGTCACCGGTAACATCTTTTGCTCCGTCCGCCAGTCCGTCTGCTCCACACTCTCCCAATTACCAAATCATCATGAGTCGGAGTCCGGTCACAGGCCAGAACATGAACATCACTTTACAGAACGTGGGCCCAATGGTTCCTGGGAACCAACAGATCACCCTCACCTCTCTTCCTCTCCAGAGCCCAGGATCTCCTAGCTTTCAGCCCCAGCAGTGGAGGTTCGAACCCGGGTCTTCGTCTTACGTGGTGACATCACCCTTGACCCAGACAATGCAGCCTCAAAGTCCGACCCAGCACAGTCCGGTCCCCATACAGGCTGTGCCCAGGCCGAGTGCTCCTGGTTCAGCTCTGGGAGTGTGCAGTCAAAGCCCGACGCGGTTTGTGGAGGCAGGTATAATGGTTAGGCAAATCAACTTGGGCAGCCCACCTGGAAGTGGTCATTTTGTGTACCAGGATGGAACAGGATTGGCTCAACTGGCTCCGACAACAGCAGGAGCTATTCAGATGACCTCACCTGGGACAGCAGGGGCTGTCAGAGAGAGACGCCTGTCCCAGCCTCACTCTCAAACCGGAGGCACCATACACCATTTGGGGCCGCAGAGCCCTGTTGCTGCGGGGGCTGCTCTCCCAACGTTGGGCAGCCCTGGTCACATCACCACCAGCAATTTGCCTCCTCAAATCAGTAGTATCATCCAAGGACAATTAGCACGTCCCATGATTTTTGAGAAGACAGTGCAAGGTGGTGTGGCGGCCCCGGCGGCGACCTCTTTTGGGGTCCCATCTGCCGTCCCTCCATCGAGCCCATCCAGAAGCAACCCTCCCCAGGGCCACACCAACCAGTCCCTGACTCCCACCAGCATGAAGAAGATGCAGCCGAAGAAGCTGGAGGAGATTGCACCCTCAAATCCAGAAGTGGCACAGTTGAGGAAGCAGTGTCTGGAGCATCATGCAAAGAAGATGGAGAGTCTGAAGGAGGTGTTTAAGGAGTATCTGATTGAGCTCTTTTTCCTGCAGCATCTGCAAGGAAACATGATGGACTACCTTGCTTTCAAGAAAAAACCCTGTGTGCCTCTTTTCACATACCTGAGGCAAAATGATCTTGACCTTGAAGATGAAGAAGAGGAGGAAGAGCAGTCTGAAGTCATCAATGATGAGGTAAAAAATGTCTACAATATGTTTTCAAAAATGGCGTTAAATTTCAGTGTCACGCGACCCTTCATAAATCATCATTATTTGTTTTGAGGATTATTTTGAAAAAATAATTGATGAATTTACTGATGAATAGAAAGCTACCTTACAATTACAAACGTCAGCTTGCTTATCCCTTTACCTGCACATTTTAAATTCTTTCCACCAAGCTACATCAAACCATTTTCAATCATCAGTTGCTGCCTGCTATTAACATACTACTTAGCGATCTAAATCCATTATGCGCCTCGTTAAGGCTGCGGCTGAACAACAGTCAGCAGCGCACACTTGGCGTCATTGGATTTCACACACACATGTAAATGAAAAGCTAACTTTTATGCACAAGCTACGTTTGATAATTTTTCTCTATGTCTAAATGTTCACTCCTCGCAAGTCTAACTTACATTTTACAATGCAGGGCCTGTAACTAGAGATAAGCTAATTATAAATACAGTAATCATTACTTTATGTAGGCAGAGTAAGTATGTTGTGGTTTGTCAGTCAATTACACTGTAACAACGTAACGTAATTACTAGCTAATTCCGTTTCACTCTCGGCTTATTTAACGGCAGCAAAACTGGACATGATAGTCACGAATTTTGTCAAGCTTATTTTATTTAGGCGAACTGATTGGGATGTTCTTTTAAATTGTTATGCAGTCAATGTATGTCTCATGCAGAGGCGGATTTAGTAAATTTGGGGCCTCAGGCAAATATAGGAATGGGACCCTACATTTGCACACATTTACTTCAATCAACCTCGAGGTTCTTTTTTGTTGTTGTCAAAGTTGCTGCTGCACAATGGTGCCCCATAGTTAGGTCCAGTGCTTCTACATTTTTCATGTACATATTATAATGGGGTTCTTTCATTTACATTTACACTTATTAATTTAGATGACACTTTTATTCTTTCGAGTTGTAGACAACATAGCAATTAATTTATAGTTGAGATACAAGAAGTAGTCTGAAGTATACATTATTATATTACTTGTTGTATTAACTGACACAAACCTGTTTAGGCTAAGAGCCTTAGAGCGGCAACATATCTGAGTTTTTCATTGAATGGAGCAGACGCAGAGAGAGGTGCGCAGCGGGACAGATCGTGAGACCTCGCGCTCGTGCAGCAGTCGACTTCAGATGCATAATATTTTCGTTTGCTACAAGCAGGATACACACGAAGCACGTTCAACTCCGACACACAGACCGTCCTGGTAATAAACACCGCAACCATTCGCCTGCCCAACTCTGGCTGGATCCGCAGGTTGCAGGATGTGTGGCGCGTTATACAGGTGTTGCCAACAGGGAGGGACGGTGTAGAGTGCCCTCTCCAACACCAACACTCATGACATGGTTAAAGGGTGTTTCGTCCGTTTTTATTTTATTTTTGAAGTATTCATTTATCGGCCATTATAAATGGCGATACGATAGCTTGGAAAATGCCTAATATCGGTCGGACTCTACTGTATAACCTTTTAGCAATTTACTGCATCATTCTTGAATAAAAGTATTACTCCCCCCAACCCCCCACAAATCAATTTATAAATGAATATGTTTTGAAGTATGCGAATAGATCTAGATTGTAAAAATAACCATCATGTGATGTCTTTGTGACCCATAAAACAAATTTTCTTGGCAGGAACTATTGGCCTCTTTTTCAATTGAAAATATCAAGATGTATTTTTCTCTGGCTTTGTATCTTTCGTCTGTTTCTATGACAACCTCTCAGGTGAAAGTAGTGACTGGAAAGGATGGACAGACGGTGACTCCTGTTGCTATAGCTACACAACTCCCACCCAACGTGTCTGCAGCGTTCTCTGCTCAGCAGCAGTTTCAGGTGATGGAGGCTTCCTTACTAGAAATGTGAAGGAGGAATCATTCAGAACATTGCCAAAATGTTAACAATTCAGTATGGTAGTGCCTTTATTATGTGGTTTGACAGAATTGTGCAAGCTTTAGTTAAGGTCACTAGTACGGTTTTTGCTGTGTGTGTGAGTGAGACTCTCACTTTGGTTTGTTTTCCGTCTCGTAGACTCATGTCGGGGTGGCAGGTGGCAGCATCTCGAACCCTGTGGACATGGAGGCTTTCAAACGGCAGCAGGCCATGGCACAAGCAGGTAGGGCGACGTTGACGCAGGGCAAAGGTGGAAGCCTTTTTTGTTTTTTTGTTTTCTTTATTCCCTTTTTGTCTTCTGCTTTTCCGTTTGCTGTTCTTCCTTTTTTTTTTTCCTTTTTTTTTTCTCTCCCCTTTCAATTCGCTTCTGCTTACTCAGTATTCCAGCATCTTTTCCCAGCTCTGTGTTTGAAGCCTGTAATCCAGAAAACGGGGAACAGAGCTTCCCAAAAGCTATCTGCTGGTGTGCAAACATCATTGCCAAGTGTTATTTCTCCTTCTTTTGGTTTTTCCTGTTCTATATCTCCTTTTTTGGGAGAGCTTTTTTTCCGTTTTGAGGGTATTGTGTGTTTTGCATCCCAGATCAGGCTAAGAGGTCCCGGATGGAAGTGGGTCGGCATGGGATGATATTCCAGCACCCCGCTGTAACTCCTTTAGGATCTTCCGGCGTTCCCCTCCAGCAGCTCATGCCGACAGCGCAAGGTAGGAGCGCCGTTGCGTCTCGGGACAGATCCGCTCTTGTGACCGTTATTCAATGCTGCTGGAGGTCAGGGTTCATTCCAGAGTTCCCAAAGTTGACCCCACCTTTTTTTACAAGCATCATCTACCAGTTGTGATCCACTTGTTGGGACTCCACTCAGACTTAGCCCTCATTTTAAATCTTTCTCTAAGCATCAGAGGGACAGCTGGGCAGAAGATACAGCTGAAGATCAATTTGGAAGACATCACATTTTTTTCCATTTATGATTTGCTCATCAGTTCCTTGAGCCATTCACCTCATCCATTTACGTTCTTCTTTGCCATATTGGCATCTCTGATTCCATGCGAGGCTCATCAGATGATGAGCCCCAAAATGTCTACTGGGATGTCCTATTTCACGTAGTGTTTGTTTTGCGTTTAGTTCTGCAGTTTTATAGTTGAAATCTCCTCTCCTGATCCTACAAAGCTTCTCCTTCACTTCCCTAAATTCACCGCATTGTTAACTTGGAATCTACATGCATTTTCGTCTTGTCTTGGTTCAGTTCATCTAACAAGTTATTTTCGTTTCTCCTCGTTTTATGGTTACCATGTTTTTAGTTCCCACCCTCATCTTCGGTTTTCATAGCATTGCTTCATGACCTGATGGTGAGGAGCCAAAAGTGGCGCTCAGGAAAGGTCTTACAATCAATCAGATTAACGTCCGAAAGCTTCAGAGTTGACGAAGTGACGTAGTTGGTAACTGAGTTCATGATGAAATGCTAAAAGAGGGAGACACTTAGTGTTTACAGCTGGGCTTTACCTTCTTCTGTGCTAAACTTCCCTTGTCATTCCCCTGCTATACCCTCTGCTTTGCTGTTGTGTAGCTCAAATATTAATGCAAATGTTCCAGACATTACCTGCTTCGTGCATGTTCATGAAGTGTGTCAGTGCTTCAGTCGTGTCCATTACCTTTCTGTGCCTTTTTTCTTTTCTTTTGAGTTCTTTTCCTTTCCTTTTTTTTTTATTTTTTTTTTTCTTAATTTGTTTCCTTTTTATATCTAGACTTTTCCACTTTTGGATAGTTTAATGGTAATGCATGATTAGTTTTGTTCTTTATGGTAGTAATCTTAAGCATTGAACAAAAATTTTAATTTTTACATTTACAAGTTCTAATTTTCATTCATTAGAACATGTATATCTTCCTTGATTTTTGTTATGTAGTCATTGTGACACAAACAGTATTTTTCATTAATGTTCCCTTTTCTCCAGCATTGTGTAACACATTGCTGGTAATTCATAACATCATATCCATAAAATCAAAAGAAGTTTAGTTGAAACACAAATGGGTAAAGTCATGTCTGAGTTCTATTGCAGCAAATCATCAAAATACATTTTTTTAAATCCATTAAGAATGTTAACATTTTAATAACTGTGCTGTATTATACTGTATTACATTGATTGATTTATTTAAAATTCAGTAAAATTTTATCCAGTACAAATTGCAGTCAGTTTTATGTATGTTATATCAGCAAAAATGTATAAATATTTTAGATTTTATATAATGTATAATTACATGCAAGTTTAAAATATTTTTATTATAATAATTTCAAAAATAAATATTATCTAACATCAAGATAATGAGAATGGGAGAGAAATGTTTTAATAGTTTTAAGTTAAAATTAAACTAATCATTGTATTTTTCAAGCCAATAATAATTTCTTATTTCTTTTGAACTGCTGGTGAACTCAGACATGTTGTTTTAAATGTAATCTAAAAACAAGGAAAATTATGCCAGATATCAAGAGTTATATGAAGTGTCAAATAAAACATTTTGGCCTTTAAATATGGGCCTTTGGGGTGCTTATAAAAAATAAAAAAAAATTAATAACAAAAAAAACATGACTGTGAGAATGCAGTCAGGTGCCCTCTATAAACAGGCATGAGCTAAGACATTATATTGTTTTTCCAATTTCTGATTTTCCCCTTCTATGGAACTCTTCTTTGCTTTCCTTTTCCCTCTGTCTTTCTCTTCTTTCTTTCCTCTCTCTATTCTGTTTCCTTCATCTTGCCCCCCCATAACAGGAGGCATGCCCCCGACTCCACACACGGTCCAGATTGGTGGGCAGAAACAGAACCAGCAACAGTACGACCCATCCAAAGGCCCCCCGGTCCAGAATGCCGCCAGCCTCCACACACCACCCCCACAGCTTCCAGGCCGCCTCCCCCAGGGTGGGCTCCCTATGGTTGGCCTGCCTCTCTCCCTGTCCCAGGGCCAGGCCATGGTGGTGGACCAGCAGGCTCCAGTGGCTGGTGGTCAGCTCCAGGTGAAGGTGCAGGGTGCTGGGGCCGTGCTGGCTCCAGTCAACCCACATGCACAGCTGGCACAGCTCCAGCAGATGCAGTCTGGACTCCACCTACAGATGCAGCAGTCGGTCATGCAGCCTGGACAGGCAGTGAGTATGCTAAAGACATTTAGTACTGTGACACACAAACCTTGAGAAGATTATCTTCCTAGTTTAAAAAACCCTGTTCTTTTAATGATGATTGTAATAAAAGTATGTTAAGATGGGCACATTTCTGTCTTCTTTAGCTTTTGGACTGTCTTGCTTTTGAAAATTGTTAATGTGTTGTTGCATGAAACACACTGGGCAGTCTAGACAAAATAATAGGCTATTTTGTGATATGTATGTAAATGTATATATGTATGTGTGTCTGTAAAGTTATGTAAAAACTATTTAATTATATACATTACAACAAAAATACACAGAACTTCACTATTTATATATTTACCAAAACATTTGTACATAAATAAATGCCACATAGATTTCCAAGAATGTTAGAGGGATGATGCAAATCAACAGTTGAATTTTAAATTAACTGGGTAGTTTCGATTAATTTCCAAAAAAATAATCAAAATCAGAGAAACTTTTAAAAATCGTCTGAATAGGAAGAATAAAAAATGTGTCTGAAACTCTAGGAAACATAATAGGGAAATAAAAAGTCCAATAAAGTTCAAAATCATTATGAATATATCATGAATATTCAATGTTCTTTACTCAGTAGATTTTATTCCAGTTCATCCTCTCTCTCTTTTTCAGACTGTGACACTTGTGCGTCCTGGATCAGATTCCTCCCAGCCTGCCCAGCGTTTGCTGTCCAACTCTCTCTCCAACCCTGCCATGTCTCCTGCTCCTCTAACATCCCCATCCTCTCTTTCCTCCCCACACCCTTCTGTTCCGGTCCGCACCCCCAGTACTGGCCCTAGCCTCTCTCCTGCTGCCCAGTCCAAACTCGCTACCACAAATGGCACCACCGGGCTAAAAATGTCTGGTCTGGGTCAGAGTCCAGTTGGTCAGAACTCACAGGAATGCTCTCAGGACAAGCAAGCAGAACAAGCCAAACTGGTGAGGACTCTCAGATTAGAATAAGACGTTTTAGTATGCAATAAAGTATTTTGTAGAATATGTGCGTGTATTGTGTCACACAAGAGCCTTACTTGTCATTATAGGAGAGTCATGTGCACCAGCGCATTGCAGACCTTCGTAAAGAAGGCCAGTGGTCAGCTAGCCGCTTACCCAAGCTGCAGGAGGCCTGCAGGCCCAAATCCCACTGGGACTACCTGCTGGAGGAGATGCAGTGGATGGCTGCTGACTTTGCCCAGGAAAGGTGCTGGAAGATGGCTGCTGCCAAGAAGGTGACAAGACTCACACAGTCTATGATATTATAAACTGATTATATGTACATTAGATGTAAATATCTAATTTATATGTAAAGCCGATTTATAGGTCAGATGTAACCTCAGTGTTTGGAGCATGTGATTTAGTGCCAATTACTGAAACAGATTAGGATTTTAAGTTTAACAATCTCTCTCTCTGTAGCTTGTACGCACTTGTGCACGTTACCACATTGAACAGAAGAAGATGCAGGAACGTGAGAAGAGGGAAGAGGAGATGAGGCTGCGACACATTGCCAGCACCATCGCCCGAGGGGTTGATTACTTCTGGTCCAATATTGAACAGGTACATTTTGTGACGTTATGTGTAAATATTTGTGATATTTACGAGGAAAAAAATATATATATAATTTTTCTATTATGTTTTCACTTGATTTTTGCTTAATTTCACTTAACATGTGTATGGTATAGGACTGCAACGACTGATTGACTAATAGTCGATGTCAAAATTCGTTGACAACTAATTTAGTAGTCGATGGGTCATTAGAGATGTCACCAATGTAACGCAAGGAACCAACAACAGTTACAGTGGGCGTGGTGTCAGGCCTCAGAGAGGCTTTTTATTAACAAAATAATCAAAAGAAAGTGTCCAAAATAAAAGGGGAACTGGTGTCCTTGTTGTGCTCCTGGGACGTGAAGGTCAGGGAGTGTTCAAGGGATAAGGGTCCAGGGAAGGGGCGGCTGCATTCATCTACTGCGGCTCACACCTCTCGTTTCTTTCGTCTTTGGCGGCTCTTTGCTCGGGCGGCTCGCCCTCTAACGGCTCGCTTTCATGGCGGCTCGCGTTCTGACGGCACTTATCTCGAGTGGCTCGTGTCTCCAACATCCACCGGCTCGCTCTCCCTCCGCTCCCTTCCTGGACCCACGAGGACACCAGCGTGCATGCACGGGGAAGAGATGCAAAGCGCTTTAGTATATGGAACAGTGTTTATTTTATTGCTGATTGCAACTCTTTTGTTTCCTTGTTTACTGCAAACTTTTGCATTCATATTTGCTATGCAGAAAATGCACTTGGAAGCAATAAATGTTATGTCTTCTAATTTATTTTGTGTTTTATATTTTTAATGGAAGGAAAACGCTAAAAACTAAATATTAAATATACAAAAGATGCAAAGCCATTTTTTTTTTTTTTTGCAGTTCATAATGACTCGTGGTTAAGGTAGTCGATGACTAGTCGACTATTGAAATAGTCATTAGTTGCAGCCCTAGTATATGGTATGCAATTATGTCCATTTCCATTGTAAATGGGACCAAAATAGTGATATTTTTGGTACCCTTCCGTAAGGAAACCCAGCACAGCAAAGGAAACCAAAAGGGTTGTTGGTGGTAAAATATTACTGTTATTGTGTCATGAAGTGTAGCTTTAAGAGTTTTTCAGGCTAGAATGTAGTTGTTTAAAACTCAAATCTGCAGTTTGATATGCTGATTTCATAGCTCCAGCCAATCACCGGGCACTCGGGGCTTATGTATCTGCTGAGAGCAGCCTCAAGCTCAGCTAGTCCCTCCGACATCTCTGTAGTGATTAAACATGAGATACAATTCCTTTTGGGTAACGTTATATTTAAATTTTATATTAATTCTTGTTCTCATGCATCTTTTATTTGTTCGTGATAATATAGTTTTGGCTAAGCACAAATTTATAATTAATTTTATATATTTATTTTGAACTTTACCCTAGTACAGCGCTGACTTTGTTTGCTCTTGTCTTTCATTTCCTCTTAAGCTTCTTGTACTTTTTATAATGGCTATTGTTGTTCATTAAAATGGACAAATAAGGCAGATTTGTGGGTACTGTCACACTTTATCGTCGATCGCTACGTTCCCTCATATACCATGCCTATCAAGTTAGGGCAAATTAGAGTGTTCCGTACCAAATCATACCGTACTGTATTGACCCGTACAGAGCCAAAAGTCTCAATGTGACAAATGCTGTTCTTCTGTATGTGGAGGTTCGTATTAGTTCCTCCATAAACATTTCTTTTTTCTCTTTGCCTTCCCACAGGTTGTAGAAATCAAGCTTCGTTTTGAGATCTATGACAAACGAAAAAAAGTTCTTAGCTTGCAGAAGGCTGTGAGTAAAGGTGAGATTAATTAATGTTATATGACCTGTCTTAACTGAATGCTCAGACTTAGTTTATTAATTCAGAAGAAACTTTGCATTGCAACAGGCCAGTGTGCTAAAGTGACCCAGCCATCTGGAGAGAAGTCCGATAAAGAGAGTAAATGGGTAAGATATTCTCCATGAGTTCTCAAAGATCCTTCCTCATCCCAGCTTCACTCATTATTTGTTTGTACTTGACAATTTGTCTTCCTTTTTCACATTCAGCAGGAGACTGGCCCATCCCGCAAGAGAAAGTCAAGCACCTCGCTGTCGGATGTAGAGGGTACATAGTCCATTATACATAGTTTTCTTACCATTCTCTTTGTGCATGCTGATGATAAGTTTAATGTTGTTTTGCAGTTGAAGATGAGGAAAGTACAATAGAGGAGCAGGAGGCTATAGAGGTGGCAGCTGATCAGAAAGCAGAGCTGGCCGAACTAGCAAAAGAAGGCAAGCTTTACGCATTTTCTTAAACTTATGGGCATATCTTGAAATGGTAATACAGTTTTGTTTTTCCCCTCCTTAATACTTTAAAAATATCTCAAACTATGTTTAAGCATAGTGTGTTACATGACATAGAGTAAAATATATAAGACATCAGCCACTGAAAACTCATGTGTGGAGCCACTGTTATTAACTGTATAAACCGTTTGTGTCTTGTAGCTGAAGTACCATTGGATGATCTGGTAAAGCAGTACGCTGGTGCTTACGCAGAGGGCTTTGAGTGGCCGCAGCCTTTGAATCAGAGCGAAGATGAAGACCGAGAGGAAGCTGAAGGTTCTTTTTTGTTGTTGTTGTTGTTGTTGTTTTTTTAACTATCTATTTTATTTATTTATTTATTTACTTTTATCCATAAGAAAATTAATTGCAATTGATTTAATAAACCACTGTTTATTTAAAAAAAAGCCCTATGTCACAGTAACAGTTGCTCTTCTCTGTTCAGACATGGACTCTCCGTTGGACAGTCCTCATGATGCAGTGCTGATAGACTCTTTGCTGAGTATGGATCAGTACCGTGGGGCTGAGCGGACGACTTCTGGCCCTGATGGAAAGCCTACAAAGGACATTGCTGAGGTCGCTGCAGCAACAGACCTGATTCTGCCCAAAGGCAGTGCCAGGACCACTCTAACTGTGAGCCATTTACTCACAGGGACTGTTTTAAACATGATGATTAAAAATTTAAACAAGCAGGTTTTTTAATGCAAGTGGTTTCACATTGTCTGATGACTCATGAATCCTTTCTCCTTAGAGCCGTTCTTCTCCTCCTGCTTTGCTGCACGGCTCTCTGAGAGAGTACCAGCAGGTCGGGGTAGAGTGGCTGGCAAGCCTCCACCGCAAAAACCTTAACGGCATCCTGGCAGATGAAACTGGTCTTGGCAAAACTGTACAGACTGTGGCTTATTTTGCTCACTTGGCCTGCAACCAGGGTACCACCAGCAACCACATTTACCAACTTTATAGAGACAATTACATTTGATTTTCTTCTCAAAGCATATGTTTATTGTAATTTTAAATGCAATAGTTGTATTAGTTAATTAGTAATATTGTAATAGTTAAATGCAACACATCCTGCTGTCATGTGGATGTTGCAGGTATCTGGGGGCCACATTTAGTGGTGGTGAGGACCTGTAAGCTGCTAAACTGGGAGATGGAGTTCAAACGATGGTGTCCTGGACTGAAGATACTTCTGTACCTCGGCAGCAGAAAACAGCGCAGATACAAGAGATTGGTATGAATCAGAAAAGGCA
>JAUMHP010000294.1:3220675-3232657 GCA_032361065.1 Enteromius trimaculatus
CTTCTGCTGAAAGATCAGTCTCACTTCCTGAGGAGGCGCTGGAGGCACCTGGTGCTAGACGAGGTGCAGCTTATCAAAAACCTGACAGAGAAACACTGGGAGACCATCTTCAACATAAAGAGGTTAGGAACAATACAACTGTTTTCAATATAGTATCTGCTGGTGTCATGTTTTCTATGTTTTTGCATTCTTTTCAGCCTTTTTTATTTCAGTTTTAGTAATTCAAGTTTAAAGAAATCAGTCAGGGAAAGGAAACACTTCTAATTCATGTTTCATCTTATCAAAAAGCATTTTTATAGATGTTTTTTATATAATATTTATAGTTTTAGTATCCTTTATAATAACACTGTACTGTATGCAAGTTTCAAAAATACTGTATGTATTAATATATGTATTAATATTGTAATTAATTTTAAATCTGCCTGTTTTTTGCTCTCTTTCTCGGTGTACTCAACAGTCAGCAGAGGGTCCTCTTAATCAACACACCTCTGCAGAACACTCTGAAAGAGTTATGGACCATGATCCACTTCCTTCTGCCTGGAATCACTCACCCGTACCTCAACTTCCCCATCAAACCCGGCACTGATCAGAACCAGGACTACTGCCACAAACTGGTCATCAGACTGCACAGGGTGAGGCTTGCTGGAAGTTGTTTCTGGTGACTTTCACCACAGATTTTGCTTTAAATATCTTTCTCAAGCACTACAATCCTATTTTGGTTTTCTTTCTTTCTGCTGTAGATGATTCAGCCCTTCATCCTGCGCCGTTCCAAGAGAGACGTGGAGAAGCAAATGCCTAAGAAGTATGAGCACATTCTCAAGTGCCGCCTGTCCAAGAGGCAAAAGAGCATGTATGAGGACATCCTCATCCAGCCCAGGTCAGCACAGAACACATTCAGCCCAGCACAATTTTAACCAGCCCTTTTCCAGTTCATCTGTTTTGATTGATACTCTTCTTTTCTGTGGTCTTCTAGTGCACAGGAAGCACTGAAGACTGGACATTTTGTCAGAGTCCTGGAGGTTCTTATGCAGCTGCAGAAGATCTGCAACCATCCAGACCTAATCCAGACCAGAGACACACGCAACTCTTACATATGTCAGCCACTGCAGTACAACACCCCATCATTACTGCTCACAGCCCTGCAACAGGACCAGTGGAAGGTTAGGCAGAGAAATAAACACTTGGATAGTGCAATATAGAAGAAAAATGTTTCTTGACTGATTTTCGTTTTCTTTTCCAGACTGTGGATATGTCACTGTTTGACCTGATTGGTAACGAGGGCAGATTGACCCGTTATGAGGCTGAGGAGTCTATACCAAAACTCAGAATGACCAAACAGCTGATTGAAGAGATCTACAATGCACGCGACCCACCAGCCAGACCCAAACCATGCAAGATCAAACCTATGAGGTGTCCATCCTTCCATGTAGACCTTTTACCTCTGAACAATAATCACATCATATGGCTTTCTGTAATATTATTAACGGGACATAATATTTTTAAATGAGACAAACCGATTAATACCACAACACACTAAAAATACTCATGTAGAAGCCCCTGTTTTACATAGAAATTGTCACTTCCTTTAGAATAATGCATGGAATTACATTCTTGTTGAATGAATAAACATGTTGCAGGTGTTTTTCTATTAAATACAAATGCAAACATTAATTGCCTTTTTTTCATACTAAACATTATTGTAGCATCTAATTATGCATCATTAATTTTAATGTTATTTTTTATAGTGAACATATCCTTGTACAACAGGATGGGTCAATATGAATTGATTCTGACTGTGGCGTAATTTAATATTTTAGATTGTTCCTGCCGGTGCAGTATGGGACTAAACCAGAGGGGCGGCTGGTCCCTATGACTAGCAGCACCACTCAAGCCGCTCGTGCTACTGCTGTGACTACTGCGCCCACCACCACTACTAACCCTGCTACTGCAGCTCCAAGCACACAACCCAGAGGCAAATCGCCTCTTACCACAACTTCTGCACAGGGTAAGATCCCGTCTTGTGTAACACCTTACACAAATATGTTCCCACACTTGCACCCAGAACTGTTTCACAATCTGAAAGTTTTTGTGAAATGGTATATTTTTGTAGTTGTGCTTCTTCCCTTAAAAACATGCTCACCAGTCTTTTTTTTTGTTGTTGTTGCGTGTGCTTTTTTTTCCATTTTACTTAGTTGACCCAAAAATGAAAATACTTTTAATGGTGGCATCTGTAAGATCAGTTCACTTCAATTTATTTATAGCGCATTTCAAAATTCATATTGTTGCAAAGCAGCTTTACAGGAAATTAAGCTTTTACTATATATTTAGAAGTTGTTTATCAACTGTCAAGTTGTTGTACACATGGCACCATTGTATGGTACAAATCAGTTAATGAAACTATCAAATAAAATTGGAAAAGAAATGTGGTTACAGAAGTCAATTTTCAAAGACTTGCCAAAATACACAGATACAGTGGGGTAGGGTAAAACGAGTGAACATTAGCTGTGCTTTTGCAAACATTTATTCAGTGTTTGGGCTTTAATTGGGATGGCACATTTATTGTAACTAATACAAAACTTCTATTTCAATTAATACATTTCATAAATCTTTCTATCATATGTCTGTTGACATCAAATGGCATTTACAATTAAAATGTAGGCCAAGTTCATTTGGTCCATTGGGAATTGATTGGATTTTTGTTTTTTGTGAATTGCTGTGATTATTGAATTGCTTTAATAAACAACAATTTTCCGTTTAACAACATGAATTAATAATTATAATAATAATAAATAAAATGCTTGTCTGCTTTCAAGCAATCACATGGCATAGCTGTGAGTTTTGCATGGGCCAGCCCCTCTCACCACCCAAAAAAAAACTGTATTATTGTAGCATATGCTAAATGTTCTTTTTGGGGGGGAGGGGAGTTAATCCTCTAACCCCTTTACACTCTCTCTGATTGATCCATT
Organism: Enteromius trimaculatus; assembly: GCA_032361065.1. Lineage (NCBI taxonomy): Eukaryota > Metazoa > Chordata > Actinopteri > Cypriniformes > Cyprinidae > Enteromius > Enteromius trimaculatus. The sequence continues at coordinate 3,223,642 of JAUMHP010000294.1, forward strand.
CAGACTGTTAACTCCTCTTCCTCTTTAGCATCCGCAATCAGCAGCTCACCAGGATCACTCTTAACCGGAGCCACCCCTAAACCCTCTTCTACCCATCTGGCTGTGGGTGTGACAGGGGTCACCACTGTGCCTGCCGTGGCCCCCCATGCCCCTACCGCCCACCCCCTTCAGCCCAGTTTGGTACCTCAGAGGCTGGTGCTCAGCTCCCAGGCCCAGGCACGCTTGCCTAGTAAGTGGCCTCATCATCACCCACCGCAGATGGGCCTTCTAATTTTGTGCCCTCTCCCTTGTACACTTGTTTCCTTCTTATCATGCCCCAAAGCACATCAGTAAATTACCTCAGTGAAGATAAGAGATTACGGTACGGCTCTGCTGAAGTGGGCTATCATGCGATAGTGATGCTCGGCAAACTTTACTCCATAGTCTTTTGAAATTTGAAGTGCAGAAAATCTTCAGCAGATGGCCTATGGTGGTTTCTCTCCTCACCCTTCACAAACAAGCATGTGCCCTGCAGAAATTTCTCCGGACTGCACCCGCTGCCTCCAGTTTATTCACGTCGTCTTTTTTTGAAACATTTGTTGCCTTTTTCTTTTCTCTCTCCCTCCCCCCCTACTGCGTTTTGATGACTAATCTCTTTGTTTTTCGTGCAGTACAGCTGAAGGATGATCCAGAAGCTTTCTAATATGGTTTTGCCTCCCTATCTTTTCAGTGCAGCTTTTCTTCAGAACCGTTTATTTTGTTGTCCTTCTGTGGGTGTAAAAGCATCAAGCTTGTGGGGGCTGCTCCCCGAGGCACATGTAACCGTAGTTACATGGAAAACATTTTTATACAAGCAAAGATTTTCTCCCACTTTGTTTTGCTCCGCTAAACAAACCAGTCTGCTTTTCAGTTTGTTTGTTTCAGGTTTTTTGTTTAAGGAAAAAGTGTCATTGTTCCTGTTTAACACACCGTGGTTGTGCATGTCCCTTTTCGTGCTCACCCCGAAACTAACTAAAATGTTTGTTTTTCTTTCTCAGAGATACATTGTCAGCCACTATCATTTAACATGAACTGTTTTCTACTGAAGGTGGAGATGTAGTGAAGGTTACTCAGTTGGTTGGACAGGGTCGTATCGCCCAGCCAGAGACCCCAGTGACCCTGCAGTTCCAGGGCAACAAGTTTACTCTGTCCCCGAGTCAGCTGCGGCAGCTCACCACCGGCCAGCCCCTGCAGCTTCAAGGTACACTCGGTAATGTCCAGCCCATTTTCATCCTCTTTCTGTCTCATTCCACTTCCATATCCAGTCACTCGTGTTTTTATCTGTGTTCAGTAAATCCTTAAGCTTAATGTGTTGCTCATACATTTATGCGTCTGCTTTAGGCAACATCTTACAGATTGTGTCTGCCCCGGGACAGCCTCTTCTGAGGCCACAGGGTCCGCCCATGGTGATACCTACCGTACCCCAGGCCGTGCCTGTACAGAACTCCTCAGGCACGCCACCCCCTGCCACCTCCACACCCCCGCAAGGTAAAGCACAGCTCTGTCCTGAGGCTGATTGTTATTTTCATTAGTGATCAACTAATTACTTTAACTAATTCTCAACTTTAAAGGGATAGTTCACATAGAAATCTTTCAAAAATAATTTCTACATAATTATTTTAGCTTGGCTTAGCTAGTCAAAATTTATATTTATTACGGAAATTGTCATAACTTTTAAGATGTGATTTTTCTAATTATTGTTAGGTCTAAAAAAAAAGTCTCACTTTTAAAATTCCAGTCTTCCAAGACCATGGGCCCACTTCAAATTCTGCTAGGGCCCTCTAGAGGTTCCCAGTTTACTGGTTGAGAATTATTAATCTTAGGTATGTGAAGTTCTAATGCTGTCTTAGTCTTAGTTTCTGTGATTCTATCTGTTTCTATTAAAGCATCCTCCATGGCAAGCGCCACAGTCACTCAAGCCTCCACAGACATGGAAACAAATGCTAAACACTCTACCAATGCCACGATGCAGGTAGGTGATTTTGAGACACGCTGAAGAAATTGAAGAAGTCAATCAAATCATAGTGAAATCTGAGCCTCGTCTTTGTGTGTAATTAGGAGTCAAGTGAGGAAAGAAACAGGCAGCTGAAAGAGCGTCTGGCTAGTTTATTTAATGCCAATGAGCGGCGGTCCTCACGCTCTGTGATGTATGGTTTGGACCTGATCAAGTCCTGCTCTGTTTATGAGGGACGCCCTCCGCCAGCCTTCCCCGCACCCCAGCACTCCCGCTGGTCCTGGGTGGGCAGAGAGAGCTGTTTCAGGGCTCAGCGGACATGTGTATCCACTGTGGCCCCACTCCGCTCAGCGATTATCTCAAACACTGAGCAGGAGGCAGCAGCAGGCACCTTGTTGAAGAGGTTTGTATTTGACAAAGTACTCTTTGCTATAAATCAGTTTTGTGGACTTTTTTTTTTGTAAACTAATGCTGCTTCCTGTCATATTAAAGGTTCTCCTGCATACTTCCTGCTGCTGTGGCTCCTCCCCCTCAGCTGTATGCATCCAATCCTCCACCATCTTACAGCCTAGCACAGAAAGTATTCAGGCGACAGCTACAGGAAGTGTCTGCTCCACACAATGCAGAGATCCGTAACTTGGCCTGTCCTTCTGTCGTCAGATTCCCTGATGCACACATGTTGGAGATGGATTCAGGTGAGGGCCACAACAGCACCTCAACTCTTACATTAAGAGTTCAATTTCACGACTATTACAAATATTCAATTAAGCATTTCATTGTATGTTTTCCACTATGGTATCTTCTGTTAATAATATAGCTACCATCCTGTGCTTTACGTTACCATTAAAAAAAGTGGATTTGTAAGATGTTTGTATACATTTGAAATATTTTTAATGTAATATTTTGTAAAAAAAAAAAATATATACTTAAATTTTATTTTTTTATATCTTTTTATATTTCTAATCAGCAAGGACATTTAATTGATTAAAAGTCACATTAAATATCATGATTTGTTTTCGTAAAAACCTTTAGTTTTATTTAGTTAAAAAATAATAATAATGCCAATCAGCGTCTCCAACTGTAAAAACAAAAGTGCTAAATAAAATCTATATAAAGTATAATGGTAAATTTTGACGTTCATGTATCTGTTCAACAGGGAAACTGGAAGCGCTGTCTATCCTGCTGCAGAAGCTGAGTGCTGAGAACAGGCGTGTGCTGATCTTCACTCAGATGACCAGCATGCTGGATATACTGGAGGCCTTCTTAGACCATCGTCACCTCACCTACATACGACTGGATGAGAGTCTGTCCCTGGAGGAGAGACAGGTAAAACACCTGAAGTAACATTTTCTGTTGCCCTGGTCAAGTCCATGTCAAACTGCGCTGTTTGCGTTTCTGGGCTGTAATTAAAAGGGTAAATGAGCGAGCGCTCTTTCTTCCCTGTGGGCTTCAAACAGGGCCTAAATGATGCCTGAGGGGATATCAACACCAATAAATAAACGCCTGATCTTGATCATCTTGTACTGAAAATGCAATACTTAAACCATCTTCTTCCTCATATCCCGACCACTTTCAGGAGCAGGTCAAGAGGTTTAACCGCAACAGACAGATCGTCTGCACCATCCTGACTAATCGCTGCTGCTCAGCCATGGGCCATGTGTTTGACGCCGATACCATTGTGTTTTACGACACCGACCTAAATCCCAGCATGGACTTACGCACACAAGAGTGGTGTGACAAGATTGGTCGCTCCAAAGACATCCACATCTACAGGTAATACTGAGGATATTTTTGCTTGTCAGGTTTATATTTGTCAGCTTTTTAACTGACGCTGTGCTGTCAGGTTGGAGAGTGGGAACTCAATTGAGGAGAAGCTTTTAAAGAATGGCACTAAAGACCTTATACGAGAGGTAGCTGCACAGGGCATGGACTACACTCTAGCCTTTTTAACACAGGTAAGCAATTATGGTTACTTTTGACATTGAGTGATCTGTTTCAAAATCTTGCTAGCTTTTGAGTTTAGATTTCAGTAGACAGCAAGGCAGTTCTCTGGAATTTGGAACGGAGCCGAAGCTCACGTAATGAATATGTGCTGGACGTTCACAGCGCACTATACAAGACCTGTTTGAGGTGGAGGCTGGTTCTGGAGAGAAGGTGGAGGAGTTTGTGGTTCTCCACCAGGAGCCATCCCCGTCCGAATCTATCCCCGCTCATGTGGCCAGACCCTACATCCAGGCCCTAAACACCATCCGAAAGGAAACCCAGTATGAAGATGAGGTCAAGGAGACAGAGGTAGATAAGAAAAGTGAGAAAGTATTGGGACAAGAACAGATGGATGTGGAGGAAGGGGTGAAAGAAGAGGCGTCACAGTTAGAGGAGTTGGCGGCTGTCATGGAGCAGGTGAGGATATTTGAATTTACAGCTCATAAACCATTTATCATCCGTGTTGAAAACATTTGTGCTGCTTAATATTTTTGTGGAAGCTATGATAGTTCAGTATTTTTTCCCCAGTATTATATAACTTAAAAAAAAACAAACAGCAATTATATAAAAAAAAAAAAAAAAGTTTGTAACATTATAGATGTCTTTAATGACTTAAAACGTGAAGATTTCTCCTTGCTCCAAAAAACATTTATTTTTGAAAAAAGGGGTCCTGACAATTTGTTGTGTTTTGTTTAGCTGACTCCTATTGAGAGATATGCACTTCACTATCTGGAGTACTTGCACATCAGTGAAGACGAACAGGCTATTAAGGTATTACACATTTTTACATATTACAGTAAATGTAATGACTGCCATGTAAATATTACAGAGTGTTTAATTGTCAGTGTTTGTTTGAATTGCAGGAGCGCATAGAAGCTGCTAAAAAAGGCTGGGAACAGCAACAGCAACAGAAACTAAAGGTAGAGAAAACAGAGCAAATGATCCTAGAAGATGAGGAGGATCTGTTCACCTATACCAGAGAGGATGCATACAACATGGTACAAATGCATTCTGATATGTTCTTTTCAGTAGGAAGTGATGTCATGTTGTGTAGATTTGAAACCCTGTTCCCTTCCAATTTACAGGAGTATGTATTCGAGAATGAAGATGGACAAACAGAGTTAATGCCGGTAAGTTTAAGTCGGCACATTCTTGAAGGGAATTAAAAGCAGGAAGGAGAATTTTGGGTGAATCTCCATATCACATTTTACTCCTAATTTTTATTTTGTTTATTTTAAAGTTTCCTTTTTTAAAAAATGAATGAATGTGATAATAAATATTGTTCCAAAAATGTTTCAATACCAACATTCCAAAGGTTAACTAACATTTTGTTTATTTTGATTTTGGGGTAAAATTCTTGATGAGTTTGGTGAGAGAGAATACACCCCTAAATGTATTTTAAAATGTTCTTTTCTGTAGCTGTGGACTCCCCCAACCCCTCCACAGGATGATAACGATATCTACATTGACTCTGTAATCTGCCTCATGTATGACACTGCCCCTATGCCCGAGTCCAAACTGCCTCCAGTCTATGTCCGCAAAGAGCGAAAGAGACATATGGACCCGTCAGGTAAGACTGCTCACGAAAGTCTTTCAGTCTGAACTTACTGTGCTTAAACGCATGCTAAATTCTCTCTTTTTTTTTGTCTCTTTCCCCTTCTTGTCAGCTCTGGGACGTAAGAAAAAGAAGGGCCATGGAGAATCAGTGATTCCTCCACGCTCTCTCTTTGATAAGGCCAGTCTTCTCAAAGTAAGGCGAGAGGGTAAAGACCAGAAGAAGAACTTCTCTCTGAAGCAACAAGCTCCCTTTGCCAAACCACTGCCATCACTGCTCAAGCCAGCCATGGAGGCTGGGCAGGACAACCCTGAGTGGCTCATCAGTGAGGATTGGGCCCTGCTTCAGGTACTTAACTCATTATCACTGCCTGTGTTTAACCGCAGATAAGCTAAGGTTGTAATTCTGCCTTTTTCTCTGTTTACAGGCTGTGAAGCAATTACTGGAACTTCCTTTGAACCTGACCATCGTATCTCCAGCACATACTCCTAACTGGGACCTGGTGAGCGACGTGGTCAACTCCTGTAGCAGAATTTACAGATCGCCGAAACAATGCCGCAACCGCTATGAGAATGTCATCATTCCCAGAGAGGAGGGCAAAGTGAGTGATTGTACCAGTTTCATGTGGTTGTAAATTTTTTCCTTAACTTTTTCTAATTGTATAAAATGTCCTACAGCTAATATACGAGGCTAACCCAAAGAAGAACAAGACCAAGAGCATTTACAAGGTATAAAAAAAATAATTAATCAAAATTAGTCTCACATTATTAGCTGTTTCCTTGGTAAAACTTCCTTTTTTGTGCAGTCCAAGAATAGCCGTCCTCTGCGCACGTGTCAGATCTACACACAGGATGACAACGCCACCCAGAACCAACTGTACAACAGCCGCTTTGAGCTGATGAAAATCATTGCTAGCAAGAGGAGCCCACCAATAAAACCACTGTACGTGCAGGCAGCACACAAAGATTGCATTTCCATTCTGTCAGAATGCTTTCATCAAAGCCAAAAATAATTGTTGGTGTTTTTGTTTGTAGACTTGGCATGAATCCATTCCAGAAGAATCCTAAGCATGCCTCTGTGCTGGCTGAGAGGTATTAAATCTTGATGTTTTACTTTGTGATCTTGCTTTAAATCTTAGCCAGTTTGGCACCTCATTCATTCCTCCTTCTGTGTTTTATAGCGGGATAAGCTACGACAAGCCTCTGCCTCCTATCCAGGTCGCCTCTCAGAGAGCTGAGAGAATCGCAAAAGAGAAGAAGGTGAGATATGAGTAAAATAATTAGAATAAGTAATAAAGTTTTGTTTAAATTTTTTTTTTTTTTTTAACTCTCCCTTTTCCTCAATCCTTTCTTGCCTAGGCACTAGCCGAACAACAGAGGGCTCAGCAGCTAGCCCAGCAACAACAGCAGCAGACTACAGGAGCCGCCCAGCCTCAGGGAGCTGCTGCCCAGCCTCAAGCCCAGCCACAGGCCACTGCAGCGGCCGCACAGGTGGGAGTGACCCAGCCCAACCAACCCGGAGCAGCAGCAGTCCCCAACACCGCTGTGCTGGTTAGACTCCTTTAGCACTGCATGTTTGATATTAAACTGGACCTGTATTTAGCTCTAGATCTGTATTATATTATACTTTTATTATTTGTGTATACACAACTGTTCCAAAGTTTTAATGTGTATTAAACTAGTATTTAATACACATTATTAGTATTAATTTCAGTCAAAAAAAAAATCTCACATTTTTAAACATGGGTGTATTATATAACCTTTCAGGTATACAACTATCATATGTTATATCTTATTTGGTTTTTGTTGATTCTCCAGACTGGGGCTATCAAGACCGCTGCAGTTGGCACAAGTATCCAGCCAGGTATTATCACATTACACAATACACAACTTCTACCTGTACTTGGTGATTCAGTTTTGAGTGCGGTTTATACAAGCGCTGATCTATGTATATTTCTGTTTAAACTTCAGCGACAGCTACAGTGAGTGGAAATGTGATTGTAAACACCGTGGCTGGAGTTCCTTCCGGTCAGTTTCAGGCCAACAAACGTCTGGCGTCTCCTGTCATACCCGGAGCCCTGCCTGTGAGTTCTGATCTTACACAGATATATAGATGAGCTGATTTGATTTGACAGAGCAGTGCCTGCAGTGTGACATAAAGTCCACATTGAAGGTGTAGAACACAAAATACATTCCCTTTGATCTGGTTTGTTTTTTCTGACTTGTACCATTCTTTCCTGTTTATGTGTGTTAAATATTTTACTCTGACAGACGGCAGGAACTGCCACGGCTCAGGTGGTTCACACTCAGCAAAGAGCAGTGCCTGCAACGGCGGCCCCAGCGGAGGTTGTTGCCATTGCGACGGGTCAAAGCGTGAGAGCCGTTACCCCAGTGACCGCATCAGCTGTGGTGTCCACTAATCTGACTCCGGGTCAGTCCCAAACACGCACGCTGGTGGCTCCAGGTAGACCAAATGCCATGTTTAGGGAAGCCATGCATGTTTTGGGTTCTCTGGTGGCAAAACCGATTCAGAGAGTCACACTCCTGCATTGTTTTTTGTGTAATTGTATCTACCTGGTTTATTGCTTTCTCAATTCGTTATTTTTGCTTCTCTAGCTCCTGGTATGCAGTTGTCTCAGGGTAAACAACTTACGCCAACTCAGTTCCAACAATTTCAACTCAGACAACAGTTGCAGCAGCAACAGCAACCACAGGCTGCATCTCCACAGATCAAAGCAGTAGGAAAACCACAGCAGGTAAACACACTCTTAGTATGGAGGGTGCCATATTTGTTTTGATTTGTTGACCTATACTGAGGTATTTATCTGGTGAAGGATGTCTTAATCCCGTTACAATATTGCTCAAATTGTCTCTCAACCTGTCCTCCATGTTTTTCCATGTCCAGAGTTAACCCTTTACATATCCAGTTAAAATGAATTCCAACTACAGTTAATAGTTGCAGTTGACTGATATGTAGTCCAATATTTGGCAGTTTAGAATTACCTGGACTGTAATTTGAGAAAATATTCTCAGTGGATTTAGATTTACCAGATTACTGTTAACTCATTGTTGCTTAGAGTGTTTACTTCGATAAAAAATTGGCAAAGGGAAACTATTATCAAACATGTTATTTTTCTGGTTTGCTCTGTCTGCAATGGCAAATAGCATTTGTAGTTGACTGTATGTTTTTCGATTATGGTAGAAAATGCTTATGTTGATTTCTTTGCCAAAAAAAGACAAACCTGGCTGTCAATTATGATGGAAGAATAAACAAAAGTTACAGCATGTCCACTAATCAGACGATAATATTTATTCTGTGGGAGTCCTCCCACCTTCCCAGCCCATCAGAGGCCACATCACCCCTCGAGCACCCTTCTCACCTTTTTCACCACTGACCCATTTTCAATAATTCGATATCAATATATATCGCGATATAATTTTTTTCAATAACGGTGATATGATTTTTAAACACATTTCCGATATTTCAATATACATTTGAATAAATAA
>JAUMHP010000294.1:3232757-3243841 GCA_032361065.1 Enteromius trimaculatus
GAATAAATAAAAACAATTAAACAATGAAAATAAATATTTTGATGAATCATCCCATTCAAATGTTTGAATCTTTTTTTGCAATGTTTCTTAGTGTTTGATTTAGCATTTGAGTACTGAATTATAGTTTTATTTGTTGTACTTGTTTAATAGTTGTACTGGATTGATAATGACAATTTTCAATGTCAAACAGAAATTATATTTAAACTTTATTACAGTTTAAGAGTTTGGTTTTTAAAACATTTAATATCTATCTATCTGTCTGTCTATCTGTCAGTTGCTAAAAATGAACATTGCTTGTTTAAACTTATAATTGCTGCTTGTAACCCCCACACATTTTTGTTTTTAAATGACATATTTTTAGTTTCCTCTGCATGTTTTTTTTTTTAGCATATTTGTATTAGTCTGTCTTCATATTCTATTCATATATATCTTCTGTCGAGTGGTGATTTACATAGCAGTGGGACCTATTTTCAAAATAAGCACACTGGCCCTTTAAGAGCTGAGAAACTGCACTTGACGTCCAGCGGACTCTTGCTTTGCCAGCAGCAGCAGTCAGTCACACACGGACTCAAGTCATCTCTGAACCGCAGAGATTCTCCTGCAGTCGCTTCGTGTATTTACAGTTGCCGCTGCGAAAAACGACTAGACAGAATGGGCACGAACTGCTCTTCTCGAATCGAAGCCGTTTGGAGATAAGAAGGCGGAAACGCGAGTAAAACAGACGGAGGAGAAAGAAAAACAGACGAGGAGCGCGAGAAGGCCAAACCCGTCGAGGGAGCGCGAGAGCAGCCTAGTTTCTCACGCGACAGGCGCGCGGCGCTCAAGTGGATTTGCAGCTCCAACCGACGACAACGAAAACACGCCCGTAGCAATTGTACATGTGGATTATTCGCGGAAATTTCTGAATTTCATTCTCCTCAGAAACTAAATAAACGTCCGGTGGCGACAGACCTTCACCTTCCGCGGAGAGGTAAGTTGCTACCAGACGTTTTGACCACGAGTCTGTCAGCCTTTTATCGGTTTTAAGGTTGCCGACACTTCCCGGAGTCCTTGTCGGAGTCACAGGGGTTGTCTGTGGCTAACGGCCATTATTCCTTCACTGAACCTCCGCTACATTGAATGAGCGTCTCCGAGCAAGGCGGAAATCAACCCCTCCGTGAAGACTGGCCGGCTAGTTAGCATAGCTAACGTTAGCGGTGTTTGTGATTTAACGTTTGGCGGAATGCCGTTAAAATATGCCCGGTACGTTACGTTATGCGTTAGGTTAGTTTTCTAGCATTTTAAACAATGTTTTGCAAAGCACGCTGTCTTCCGTTGAGCAGTGTTTGGGGGGTCGGCTGTTGAGCTAGCCGAGTTAGCTCGGTTTATGTGTTGTTATATTGTATTGAATGCTTGACTAGTTCTGAGGTAACGCTGGCGGTTACAAGCAAAGGATGAGACGTATAGTCTCCGTCTGTTTTGGATGTCGTTCTTGGGTGTTAAGCAGATTAAATCCGTGCTATTTAGAATTTCCTAGTCAACATCTGATTATTAAACGTGTCCAGACGAGAGATTCTTAACTCGTGCTGAGACATGGTTTTGGCTTAGAAAGAATAGCGCTGCTTAATGATGCTAACGTTACTCACGGAGCTTTGATAAAATCGTTTTGCTTGTTTTTGTATTACTAGTAAGTTAAAATAATTGCAGGTAGGCTGATGCATAACTTTTATAAGTAAATATAGAAATAATATAATTATAATAAATGAATAAATAATCATGTGCAATTTTCTTATTATATGTCAGTGCTATTAATAATGTTTGTATGTTTATTATGCATATATAAATACACACGTACATTTATATATTTAAGAAAAATGTTGTTTATATATTAAATATTTATATAATGTAAATAAATACATTTCTACACGTAAATACAGTATGTGTGAGTGTTTATATAAACGTAATAAATATACACAGTACACAAATTGAAATTAAAAAAAACTTATTTTGGTTGCGACCAACACATTTTTGTGTGCACACACACACATGCATATGCACCATTTGGAAAACTGCCAATGTTACTTTTAGATAATGTTAAAGTGGGTGTCAGTTTAAAAATTCTTCTTGGAAATTTGGACCACTCACCGATTGGCCCCCTCCCCCCCAGCCTCTCAAATGAGTATACCCCCAGTATATAGATAATATTTAAGGGTTAAAGACCAGTAGTGCATGGGAATAGCTTTCACAGACTTCAACAGTGGTTTATGAGCCCATATTTAGAGCTAGAGCTCGTGATCTACTGGAACGCAATTATTCATGAAAAACTTCAGAAATCCTAACTGTTCCATTGTTTTTATGTGAATCAGAGACTCTGGTTTCTTTCATTGTACTGTAAATATCACTAGCAAAGCGTTGAGAAGTCTTTCATAAACACGACGGGTAACGTAGTTTGTGGGCCTCCCGCCCCGTTCACAAAGCTTTCTAACACCTTCATAGCTTGCTGATGATGAGCCTGGAGCTACACTCCATCTCGGATGTTTTTATTAAGGGTCAATAAATCATAGTGGATACCAAATGCTTGTCAACAGCTGTGGATTTGCACATGAAAGGCACTGGAATGTGAAAAATGGAGGCCACGCAGCTTAAGTATATTAGTGTAATTGGACATGGGCCAGCAGAGGGGCTTTTTTTCCTCTTGAGGAGCATTTTTTCCCACTGTACATTAGAAGAGAACAAAGCACAGTGTCATAAGTGGACCAGCGAGATGCCTAAACCCAAAACAGAACTGGCCTCAGACAACCTCTTTGCTCCACAGGGCTGCCAGGACTCATGGCCAGAAAACAACAGATTTGTTTTGGACTCGCATCAACTCCAGTTCCACCCCTCTGTATTGTGTATTGAGTAATGATATTCTTTCTCGCTCTCCTCACTGCTCCACGCAGATTGTTGATAAGCACTGAAAAGAAATGAGTTTGCCTTTTAAGCATTGTCTGCTGAAATGTGGAGCTAGTTTACCACTTTATCTCTGTCTGTTTTCAAAATGCTTTGCACAGAATCTAATACACGGTATACAGCAGTTTTGCAGCTGCAAGCTTTATTACAGCCGGCCTTTTCGTTAATTCATGTCAGATGCCTTGTTTCTACTCATATGAACTGCGTAACATACTCGAGTACTATTCAGGGACAAGATAAGGAGTTGATAGCTTACAAAGTGTTTGTCCTTGACCGTTCTTCATTTTGATAAATGAGCAGCTAGAGTGGAACGGCGAAGGAAATTAACTGTATGCAAAATGCTTTCTGTGTAAGCAGACTTCTTGGCTTGTCATCATGCCGTCAGTCTTTGGAATCGACTGTGGTACACTACTTTGCTGAGTTGGCTGTGTTGCATTGGTTGGGTTTTGCCCCTGCTGCATTGCTGCCTCTGTAAAGCTCCAGAAGAACTGCTCCTCCTACCATTACTATGTTTTGAAAAATGTTGTTGTTTCATAATTGGAAGTGCGATTTGTTTTGTGCTGTTAATCCTCTTCAGCTTTGTTCACATAGACAGTATTTATAAATTTGTATATATTTTTGAAAAACAAATGAAAAAAGCTGCATTTATTTGATCATAAATATAGTAAACAAATAGGCTAATGTAATATTTTTTTACAATTTAAAACAACTTGATTATGTTTTAAAATGTAATTTTTTACACCTTTCAGAAATCATTCTAATATGATAATTTGCTGCTCAGAGTATATTTTGTATATCAATGTTAAAAACAGTTGCTGCTTGGTTATTTTGTGGAAGCCGTGGTACTTTTCCTGGAGTCTTTGAGGAATTGAAAATTCAAAAGAACAGCTTTTGTATGAAATCGAAATTGTTTGCAATAACATAAGTGGTTTTTACTGTCACTTTTTATCAATTTAATGCATATTTGATCGACAAAGGTATTAGTTAATATAATAATAATTAATGTGTTAATTACATTAATACCTTATCTGTTCATTCTGCTGTTTACCTCATTTTAAATGCGGTATTTTTGGATGGCTTAGACTAACACTAATAACACAACACATTACACATTATAGATAATTAGCATCAGTTTGCAAAGAGCACTTCCTATTACCATTTTTATTTTTATTTTAACCTTTTTAACACTTTCATAGAGTATTTTACAGGTCTTTTGAATCACTGTTAGAAAGTTGTCTTTGAGTTTTTCCCCTTTAACCCACTGTTGTGTTCAGTTGTCTTGCTTGCTATCAGCAGCAGTTGTGTCATATCAAACACAGTTAGATAAGGCCAAATTACTGGAGGTTTCCCAGTGGTGGAGTGATATCAGCATGACGTAACCACTGGTGGTATATGTGTAATGTTGACACTGGTGTGTTTGTTAGCTCAGTGAGGCAATAATACCCCGTATCTGGTCTTGATGGCACCATATCTGGAGAGAGCTTTATGTTGGAGAAATATAGGGCAAAATATTTTTAAATCTAGTTATGCTATTTAGATAGAAGTAAAAAAAAATCAGTTATGAATGTTTAATAAATGTTATGTGTTAATTGTCACACACTTTGTAGCAAACTGTGGAATGAACTAACAGTAAGGATAACAGAACTAATGTCAGATTTTGCACTATTGCAAAATGTTACTTAAATAATCTTGATGTATGATTGATCAAAACTGAACCTGACTGATCCCATTAGTTAAGGCAGAGCTTTGTACCAACTCCCATGGCATCTGTCCTGCACTAGTGGTGGTCAGTGTGTGTGCTTTGGGTGTTGTAAACATGTGCCCATGGCCAAGTGTTTGATTGCTAAAAAGGCCAGAGTAAATAGGCTGCAAATACCATTTAGACTATTAGACTAATGGCCACATGCTGAAGGTCAGGGAGCCTTTGTTTTTATTTCAAGGGACGTATATGTTAGTGTCCTTGTTGGTGGGTGGTGTTTTGAACTACTTGAATGCATAAGAAGGTCATTTGAACCTGATGTGTCGGGTGGACTGTGGAGTGCAGAGCACAGCACATTTCTGGGTTCTTTAGAGAAGTCCTTGATCTGACATCAATTTTGTATACGGTCAGAATTGAGTACCAGTGTTGAGTGCCCCATTAACGTTTACTAAATGCACTGTCTGGAGGACCGTCAACCCTTCCCCGCAGTCCTTTACAGGGATTGGGCAAACAGCCACTACTCACCTTTCCTCTACTCTCAGACGCCTCCTGTTTTATCTTTACAATCAGTTCCTCTTTCTTTGTTACACAATAGTGACTTACACCGAACCACAGCTTAAAATAACGACAAAGTATTTTAGACTTTCTTTTTTTTTTTTTTTAACTGCTTGTGACACACGTGCATCTGCACCGACAAAAGTATGCTTTCTTATTCTGTAGGTTTGATAATTTTATCCAAGCCATGCTAGCAGGCTTACCCAGTTTGATTGACTATAAAAGGGGGTTATCGCACGATTTCATCATATTCACATCAGCAGCATGTTTTTCCTCCTAAGCAAAATAGAACTATTACAGCTTCCTTATTGCTTACTGCTTTATTTGCTTGTGATGCGATTTATTCATAATGCACACTTGGTATACATATCCTTTCTTTATTAGTATACATTCTTAATCAGTCAAAGCAGGTTCCCTTAGGAATTGAGCATAGTGCAGCTGTAATGTATTGATGCTTTAAACTAACTGTGTTCACTCCTGTATGGGTGCACTCTCAGCATTTGTGCTCTTTGTAAGAGTTCTGTAGTTGTCAGCAGTGGTGTCAAGTGGTCTTGCAGTAGTGGCGGTTTGTGGAGAAAGTCAGTGTCTGTCTGCACAGCCACATCAATAGCAGCTGCTACCTCTCTGACATTTTCAGTAATCCGGAGAGCAGCCAGCGAGAGGGACTAAAAATGTAGGTGTGCGTGTCTGTGTGCGTTCATGTGACACTGGGTGTCAAGTACAGCATGTATTCAGATAGTGATTGTGGTGTGGAGTGCTGAGGGATAGACTGTATTGAGTGATAGAATGTATTTGTGTGTTCTGCTGAGCCCCGGGAGCCCTTTGCGTTCCTGGCATTGAGTCGACTGCAGGCGTAGCATGAGTGCAGGCTCTGCCTCTTGAGGAACAACTGAATTTGTTGTTTAACTGAATAGTAAAATTGAAAGTTCGGCTGAAAATGTCTGCCTAGTGATGTCATATTATGTTAAGAGATCTTATTCTCTTATTTTAGTGTGATTGTCTAATAGCTAAAATTGAATTGAGATGTATACTAATTTAATGCTAATAATAAACATCCAATAATTCAGTACAAATATTCTGTAACAAAGTTGTCAAGAATGTTGGTTGATGTTGAACCTGAAACAAGTGTGTATGTGTGTGTATATATATGTGTGTGTGTGTGTGTGTATATATATGCCAGTAATCTCTAAATAGATTTGATCACTGAGATCCATTGAATTCTTGAAGTTTACAAGCAAAGTTTTGTGTTTGATAAATTGTACTCCAGTTACAAGTAGGCCATCTTTTTGTTTCTAAGTGTATTATTTTATACCACAGGCTTCAAACTATACCTTTTCCAAGTTTTTTTTGAGCAACATGGTTATTTTATCGCTTGCCCTAGATTTACTTCTCCTTTTATTGACTATTTCATACAGTGTTTGAAATCTGTTTTATCACATTCTGTTTGAGTGGATTTTCCTTTGCCTGACTTCATTTTTAATATGTGTGTTTTGAGTTTAACTCGCCTGTTCTCTGGATTCTCAGTGCTTATGGCAGCCCTTTGCACTTCGACCTAAATTTCAGGGTAGAGTTAAGGCTATGTGTGGGCTGACTGTCATCCATCTGATGTGTTTTCTTTATTATCCTCTCTGTTTTCTCTAGTGCTGCAGTTGTGAGGGTGTAGTGTATTGGTGGTGACTGTCTCTGCCTCAGGGTTTTGTACTCGTTGGCCCATTATGAAACAAGCAACTGCTTATGAAACCGAATGTGAGGGGTGGACAGTTTTGCGTAGCAGAGCCTATAGCAGCTGTGTGTGTAAGAGTTGGTGAAATTGACAGATGTGTGTGAAGATGGAATAGAAACGGGCTTCACCTTCCTGTTATCAGCCACTTACTGTTGATCTTACTGGATCTTTCTTCACTCAAGTTGCTTTGAATGTGAGTACCAGCTTTAGGATTTCTTGGCATAATATGATCTTGGAAATATTGAGGCTGTTGAGTGAGGCCAGTGATGTTACGTCCTATCCAAGATTTGGTTTCCCTGATGTAAACCAAAACTGCTGCTTCCTTATAAAAAACAAAAGTAGCTTATGAAGTTCAGATAAAAAAAATCATACGAGTCAGTTAAATATTAAAAGAGGGAGGAAAAGTAATCAAGTTGAGATGGAGAGCTAAGTAAGGCCAGGAAATGACAAGACGTTGGAAGTTGCCTGTTGGAAAAATCCCTCTGACACTTCCTATTTCCCATTGTTTTCTTTACAAGCCTGTGGGATGTCCAGAGTGGCCCATTTAGAGATGTAATCTGGCTGCAGCATTTCATTTGGGATTTAAATATGTCTTTACCATCATCCTTTTAAATCTCCAAGTGCTTGTTCCTAAACTGTAATAATCATTCCCCATGTCATTTTGTATGAATACTCCACAGGTTTCTGTTCTTTGCCTGATGTTATGTATGAGGTCTCTATTGTATGTGGTAGTTGGTTCCAGGATGAGTTTGCTTTGTGTGTGTGAGAGTTTCTGGCAACTTAATAAAGTATTGACTCATGTGGAAGAGTGGCCAAGACTTTACTGGAAGAGGAGCTGTGCTTTCTATCAGTGTCTGTAGATCTCATATCTCATATTAGCAGTGGTGTACAGTAAGCAGAGTATGGAACAACTAAAGGATTCCTGCCTAAAGTATTTGAAATAAAAAGCTTGTTGAATTCCACAGATCCAAAAAAAACCTCAAAGCCGTGCACTGATAGCAGCGTTCAGATATCTGCAAATATAAACAATAATAATAGACATTATTTCACCGCAATATAACGCATTTATGGTCCTGGACCACAAGGCTAGTCATAAGTAGCCCAGTTATATTTGCAGCGATACATTGCATGGATCAACAGTACATTGTATAGGTCAAAAAGCTCACATTCTAGATTTTCAAGTAGTTGTATTTTGGACAAATATTGGGCTATTCTAACAAACCATGCATAAATGAAAAGCTTATTTATTTGAGATGATGCATTAATCTCATTTTTAAAAAATTAACCCTTATGATTGGTTTTGTTATCCAGGGTCACATTTGAGTGTGCTTAGTTCGCTTTTCTGCAGTGAGAGAATTTCATAACCAGTAACGAAAATAACTAGAATGTCACTGACAACAAACCTATCAACATCTCATTTTACTGCAGACACTGGGACAGTTAGGTTTTACTTATTAAACTGCATTTGATAGAAGAACGGCTTTCATGCACGTCTTTAAAATAAAAAACCTTGCATAAGAAAACCTTTATAATTACTTAATGCTAGCAGTCTTTCAAAATAATCACTGTCCATTCTTTTACAGGAAAATTGTAGTTTATTTATTTGTTTTACAATCATTTGTTTTGTTTGTGTAATATTTGCTCAAACGTTGGTGTTTGGTAGGCTCCAGATTATTATTTTACATGAATAAGTAAATAAATAAATAAGTGTTGTTAATTCTGTTCTCAATTAGTTTTTTTATTATTATATATATTTTTTTAATATAAAAAACACAACAAAAAGTACAGATAAGAGTACTATTAAAGTACCGGATCGATAAGTGGTATCGATAAAAGTAGTAATACCATTAAAACCTTAACGATACTGGAAATGGAACTCGCCTTACATTGTTAATGACATAGATTTGTAAGTCACTCTTTGTTGGTATAATTGCATGTGGGGTTGTACTTGGGCTGTACGATTAATCAAATGTTTGTAATGCGCATCTTGTTAGTAAAGCTTGTGCAGTGATTAGTAGTAAATTTTCATTACACACTTTTATATCCAGAGCAGCATTTAGTGATGCATTATTTATTTATTTATTTTTTACAAGCTGATTTAGATAACAATTTCCAATTTCTTTAAGCAAAGAAATTTGCTTAAAGAAAAATTTGCTTTTATTTGTATTTGGTATTAACATGACAAACTGACTTTGGCTAGTGAATACAATAACTGTAACCATCTGAAATTAATTGTTACAACTGCACAGTAAGAGCATTCCATACAACTGACATCAGCATTTAGCTTTTTTTTGTCTTAAATGAAGACATTAAAGGCAATAACAAAAAAATTAAAGGCAACAACTGCACATCCAAACAACACAATCAATAGTCCAAACAAAGATGTTACTTAATCAGCGTTTGTTTTCATTTTTAAACTTGGTTTCACGAGTTCACACTTCCTCATTAGTGAATGATTAATAAGCAAATTTGGCGTGCTGTCCGGGGAGCGAGCCGGGAGAATCGGCAGATCCCGAACCCTAACGGCTTGAACCCTAGGCGGGATTTAGAGTCTAGGTGTCCAGCTCTATCTCTGTCTGCCCCAGGACAGAGGAAGTCATGGAGCTAAGGAGGAGATGGGGAGGAGGAGGGGTGCTCAAAAGCGAGATGCAGAAACGAGGGAACCGTGTTTATTTATAGTGGGAAGGAAAGATTTGTTTGGAGATCGTAAACGAGGAGATTGATTAGATGATGTGATGAGAGCTGTGGGTGATTCGTACAGCGATCCTCCCGAAACTATGTTATTATCAAAACATTCATGTAAAGAAAAAAGATCTTTACCAGTGAACCTAACTAAAACAAAAGTATGCTAAATACATTTAATTTTCAATTTTCCCAACTGTTAAATCAAGTAATGTTTAGTGCAGTAAGTTAAACAAAGATGTCACAGCAGTCACGTTTTCTATCAAATTAAGTCAATGTAATTTTAAAGGTTAAATAAAAGTTTGTACAAAAAGAAGCATCTCATCTTGGTCAAAAGGTAGTCTTTCATTTCTCATCCACCACGTGATAAGCTGCTTTAAACAACCGATCACTGTCTCCTTTGCAGGGCACAGTCAGATAAGCTCCTGCAACTGACATGTTACTCAAAAAATTGCGTAATATATAATTGCATGATTATGAAATCAAAGAAATAGTTTGCAATAGTGAAAGCTGTTTGCGTAATGTCTCAGTGAACTGTGTATCTGTCTAGTCTGTGCTTCTCCATCTGAAAGCATGTGAAAATACCACATTTAATGTTTTTAATGTCGAGTGTTTAAAATAAATCCTTCTGAGAGTTAATTCTTCTACACACAATAAGGCACGCAACATGTTTTATAGTATTCTAAGCACTAATAAAGGCTACATCGAATAACATTGCATTATCATATAATTTATTATAATAAAAATTATAAAAAGACAAACTTAGATACATCATATATAGTTGTAGTCTTGTTTATTCATGTTGAGTCAATGAAAGCAGTTGCTCATGTATGGGGATTTCCTGGATTTCTTGTCTGGGGCATGTTTAGAGTTTCCACGTGAGAGTGCCCTCTGGCCTTCGGATACAGATTCACTACTAATCGCAGAACCACTTCACTGACAAGATGTGTATGACAATCACAACTTCTGCCTAATTGTGATTTGAGATTTCATTTCAATTTATCATGAAGCCCTAGGTTGTACAATTCTTTATCATACATTATTCTTGTTGTGCCATGGGACTAAGACATTTGTTTATATTAAATTTAACACACTCATGAATAGTTTGTGATCGGACAGATTTGAAGGTTTTTTTGAAAGAAATCTCTTATGCGTATCAAGGCTGCAATTATTTGATACATAACGTGCAGAAATACTGTGAAAACAGAGATATTGTGAAAAAATTACAATTATAAAATAAGCATGATATTCTGATTATATTTTATTGTGAAATATTCTATAACACCATAAATGTCTCTCCTATCATGTTCATGCATAATAAGTACAAAAAAAAAAGTTCTTACAGACCCAAAATATTAGATATATAAACTGCACTCTTTTATTCATTGGAATTTAGACATTTTGGAATGTCTAAGTTAAGGCCTGTACACACCGGGACGAATATCGCACGCGTATTTCCTTAGCGTTTTTCGTGACGTTTTTCGCCAGAATACC
>JAUMHP010000294.1:3300145-3313016 GCA_032361065.1 Enteromius trimaculatus
GTCATGTGACTGATGCGAGCCAGATCCGTTTATTTAGCAAAATTGAGATTAATAGTTACATTTTATTGTTGTGGGGCTAAGACAGGGCTCCATACACACATACACATTAAAAAAAAAAAATTAAATAAAAAAAAAACAAGACACCCCAAGAAAAGGGCACTTGAGGCATCCAGGAGGAAAAGGGCGGGTGCTCAAGCACCCTCCCCCCCTCTGCACGTGCCTGCTAATAACAATAATAATTGTTTTTGTTAAAATATATATATTTTTAAATTGGCTTGATAAAGACACTGGTACAGTATGTGGTTGTTAGGGTCCCTGGGATGGTTTTTAGTGTGCTGCTATGCAGTTGTTAGGATACTATAGGTGGTTGCTAGGGTGTTGCTATGCGGTTGCTAGGGTACTCTGAGTGGTTGTTAAGGTGTTGCTGTGCAGTTGCTAGGAAACTCAGGGTGGTTGCTTGGTTGGTTTGGATAGTTGCTATTGTTGCTATGAAGACTTTTTTTTTCCTTTTCTCAAGCCAACTTAATAATAATAATGACATACAACAAACTTAGTGTATATCTATCAATATATATCAATGATCTAATATACTATTAGATCATTGTTTAAACCTCATTAGTTGTATTAATGAAACAGTATTACTTAAATTCAATATTCTGTTAACCTAAAATGCTTTAGAAACATCTGGACATCTATAAAGTCACTCATACATAAAAAATGCTGTTTTAGAGGCTGTTTATATGTTATGATGTATGCACAAGTCTAAAATGTATTTGTGCACTGGAACAAACGACACCTACAGTATGACTACTAATGAGATCATGCACTGTTCTGTTATAAAGTGTTCAGATAAGCAACCTAACAGCAAGGGAATGAGTGGAAATGTAAAGGACAGATGACTATGTGTTCTGTGTGTGGTCGGACCGCTGATGTCTGATGCACAGCAGTGCTCCCAGATCTCCTGTAGGAGGCGGACAGAAATACTGCGCATCAATGGCATCTGTAAACTTGTCCGACAATGTTTAAAATTCTCTGCAACAACAAATTGCCAGTGGTTTATTCCGAGCCTTAAACAGACAGAGATTGGAAGGCTAAGCTATAAGAAGACAGTTGAAGAATCAAGATGCCTCTGAACCACAAACATGCTGCGGTCACGGTCAGTACCGATGACTAACTAATGGACAGAGGAAAAAAGAAAGAATGAAAGACAGCAAAAAAGAGAGAAACGGTCATGATTTTGCCTTATCTTGAAGAAAAAGCAATGATGTGTGAAGCTGAAGATGCCTCTGAACATGCACAGACTCAAACTCTGTCCTTTGTGGATTGCAACTGGCCTCTTCAGGCATAAACACATACGCACAAACTTTCCCCAATTTTTCACCCCTAGGCAAAACTATAGACTGACTGCACTTTGTTTTTCATGGAAAGTAGTTTCATGTTGACATTCTGCATGTTGTGTTTTTTTGCCAAGGTCACGGCTGGCTGATTTCCACACAAACTGTCAGATGACCCCTCACTCCATCAGCAGCTGCCTCAACGATGACTATCAGGCCTGCCTTGCATCTTACACCAGACTCATCGGTGAGCTCAAGAATACAGTAGATTTTTATTTTATTATAAAAAATTGTATTTTATTGTAATGTTTTTTAAATTCCTTATTTAGTTTTGGAAAAAAATATGTTCCTTTTATTCATTAAGCATACAATAAGCTAATCAAAAGTGAAAGTAAAGACCTGTTAGCAATAATTATATAATATGTAGTTGATTTATATTATTGTACCTTTTTTTTTTTTTTTTGACTATTTATTCATCAAATAATTCTGAAAGAAAAGTATCATGGTTTCCACGAAGAAATAAATAAAATAAAATAAAATAAATAAATTAAAACAATTTCAACATTGATAGAAGGACTATGAATAGCAATCACTGGGAAACAAACAATTTAAAATATAGTATAAAACAGTAATTTTGAATTGTAAAAATGTTTTATATTTACTGTATTGTAGGATAGATCAGACAAACACAACTTTAGTGAGCATAAGAGATTGCTTTAAAACATTTAAATAATTTTACTGACTTTTGAGCAGTAGTGCATTGCATAATATTGAAACAAATGTAAGCCAATGTCAACAGACCATGAGAAAAGTACTATTCATATTTTATCCGACTTAAGTAAACATTAAGATCATGAGACATATAATTTAACTGAACAAAAATGCTCATATTCATTTCATAATTTAGTGTGATGCACATTATTTAGTAACCTAAAATCACTTATTTTGTCTGATTTGTTCTTTTTATAGGCACAGACATGACTCCAAACTACTTGGACTCGGGTCACTCGAACTTCACCATCTCTCCCTGGTGTACCTGCAAAGGCAGCGGGAATCAGGAGGAAGACTGTGATAAATTTCTGCAGGACTTCAGAGAAAACACCTGTCTCCGTAAGTCTTTCTTCTTTTGTTATTAAAGCCTTTCTTCTGTAAAGTCTGTCCCTTCCAGCTTCACTCACCACTTAGCTTTCAGCATTCGCCTTCAATTCAGAATTTATACTCAGGTTTTTGACAAGTAATTGAAAATGCAGTACTTATATGAGCGTGTGGCTGTTTAGGAACAGGTTTCTTTTTACCTGAATGGTGGCAGTGTTTGAAACCTGCTTTGTTTTGTGTTTACTTTCCGTTACAAAATTCCTTCCATGTGTGGAAGCTTTACCCACCTCCAGAATCATAAATATCTGATTGTTTTGTAACTAATGTCATGCTTGTTAGCAGAAAGTAAACATGTAGGCAGGGGCTAAATAAGGCTTCCAGCCTGACTTGTTGTCATGTGGTGCTATGGGACTCCTTTTTTGGCATTTCATAGTGATAGTGTGTCAGTCATTTAAACAGGCTTATTTTGAAATGATAATCTAATTCATTTTGCTTGGTTTAAAAGAGGCAATTGGCCTTTTTTATGTATGTATTGTATATGTATTTCATTCTAAGTATAATTAAAAAGTGTTGTATTTACTGAAACTTCCATATATAAAAATTATAATTAAACTTTATTCAGAGATCTTTAGTAGGGCTTTAGCATACTTCTGCACAGTTAGTGTTCTTCTAAACAGTGACTATACATTATTTTAGTACATAGAAAATGGGACAAAATCATTTTGTCCAATTAAATGCTCTCTAGCAAAGTCTTAGCGATAACATGTAGCAAGTCATGGTTCATAGCTGTGGTGAAAATATCTTGTACATGGTTGTTTGTCTGAGGAACGCTCAAAGAAAATACCAATAGATTACAGTGAAGCGGTTTCCTGCTAAGTTGACAAGAACAGACCAGCTTTTGGAAAATAATGTTAGAAAACAGACTTTGTATATCAACGGGTACATTAAAAAAAGGCATTATTAGAGATAGGCAGGTAAAATTATTAGGAGAATCTAAGAAACTCCCCCTGATTGCTTGGCAGGAATATCTTTCAGAGAGGGAAATAAATAACAAAGCAGAAAAAGAAAAACATCAGATAATAAGCTACAGAGCTTCAGGCATTAGCTCAGGAGACAGTTCATCCCATATCCCACTGTGAGAAAAGCTGAAAGAGATTTCTCCAGTCAAAACAAGCATGGATACAGTATAATTTGCATGGATTTCATGTAGATCATGGCTCTGTTACCAAACCTAGCGAACTGCTTTCGTAGACGGCATTTTAAGAAATTGTAGGCAAGCGTTAATGTGACAGTTGTTGCAAAAATTAACAATCCATCAATTTAGGTTTACAACATATCCTTAGTGAGAACATGATCATCCTATAATAAAACGGCATACACAAGTCCTGGGACTTGATGTTAGCAACATACTAATACAAAATTCTTTTTTGAAATCAATAGTCTACTTCACATTACTCTTAATGTGTTAAAATGCCTTAAAGTGTTGTTAAATGGCTGTCAGTGAACTTGTGTTTTATATAGAGCAGATACAAGTTCATGGAAGCAGTAGACAGCAAGCCAGCTCTTATCCTTGTATGTCTTGTTTTGAAACAAACTGTTTCAAAATCAGCAAGCGTTGCAGAATCAGCATTTAGCTGAACTGCTGACCCCCCCAAATACAGTTAACTATGTCTCATTCCTAACAAACTTGGAGAAGACAGCACACATTACTTTTCCTCTCAAGGGATCTGGCGACTGGTGAGGAAACATTCTCTTATGAAAATGTGCTTTGAATCAATGTGTTTTTCCTTTTTTTTCCCACAGGAAATGCTATCCAGGCCTTCGGCTATGGGTCGCTACCCAAGCCTGATCCTCAGCCTACTACAGGCTCAGTGAAACCTGATCTTGAGCCCACTGCCAACGTCCCTAAAACAACTATGGAACCTGGGGAGGAGCCCTGCGTCATATCATCCTGTGCTAATTTGAACGTAAGTCAGACTTCATGCATTTGAGTAGTTTTAGCGCTGTATATTAAATTGTAAATTTGAATGATAATGTGGATCTGAGTCAGTAATGGTGAAAAATAAGTGCCCTTAATTGTAAGACTGTAGAATTGATTTTGAAATTAATTACATATCTGTAGTTTTTCATAAGAACTCTAAAGTTCAGCTACTGCATTTAAAGGGTTAGTTCACTCAAAAACGAACATGTTGTCATTTATTATTCACCCTTGTGTCGTTTTTAAACCCGTACAACCTTCATCTTCAGAACACAAATTAAGATATTTTTAATGAAATGAGAGCGCTATCTGGCCCTCCATAGACAGCAATACAACTGAAGTGTTCCCAGGTCCAGAAACATAATAGTCCATGTGACATCACTTTTGCGATGCTAGGAGAATATTTTTTTGCGCAAAGAAAACAAAAATAGCATAATTTAACTCTACTATTTTTCTCCCCTGAGATACTTCTTCCGCCTATTTAGAGAGTGTCACAATGTAAGCGTACGTGTAAACAACCGCAGATTACGTACAGATCTGGCCATTACAAATGCGGCCATTTTTTACGCGGCAGCCTGCAATTGGGTACGCGTGATCAAGCAAGCGCTTTTCAGATTTTGTTAAAATGTTGTTGCACTTCATATAATATCCACCAGGTGGTGCAAGGAGCAACATTCTGTAGCCAAACCCCATGGCCAGCTCTAGGGGGCGTTGCTCACAAATACCATTGTTAACAATAGTTCAATGATTCCATCTTTCCTGAAAGTACACAGCAAAAATTGGAGAGTTGACATTTCGGTGTTAAACATTTCCGAGTTGATTTTAACACCCAAAAAGTAATTTTAACACATTCAGAGTAAAATGGTGTTTGGTGTTGGAGTTATTTCACAGAGTTGACCATCAGTGTTAAAACAACTCCATAGAGATGCAATTAGACTCCGCCCTCGCTGCATCACTGCCACGGCTGAAATGACGAAGATGCCGCTATTATCTGCCAGTGCATTTGAAAGGTAAGTTACATTAAATCATACTTAAGCATTTATAATTTGGTGCTAATTCAATAGCAGAATTTACAATATTACGTGCTGTGGAAGGAATGTGCAATATTCACCTTGCAGACATGCACAGTATTTTTTCCCATTGCCGAATATGAAACTTTTATTTATATTTTTCTTAGATACATTGAAGAAATTCTTAAAATTATCTATATTTACATTCTGCTTGCATCATAAATATATTTTATTCAACTCAATCATTTGTTGTGAAGCAAGAAAGGGTGTCAGCTTAAAATAAATTGTTTCAGTCAGTAGCCGCGTTTCCATTACACTTCAAATTGCGCCAATTTTAATTCAAATAATAAAAAAAGACTACATAAACACACCAAGTGAATGTTTAAAATTCTCTTTTCTTTAACTTAATGTATTTCATTTAAGATTTACATTACTCCATGTGTATTTCGTCTCCAGGCTACTGCTGCTCAACAGCGACCAGTGTACCTCCTTTCTGTTGGACGCCAGAAAAGCAAAAGTGACAGATTCTACATTACCCCATTTGTCGAAATGTCTAAAGTTGTTTAAAAATGTCTAAGCATTGGCAAAACTGTAAAATGAAAATATACTGTACATTTCTGATCACTTGAATAAATAAGCTTTTTTGGCATTGTTGTTGTTGAGAATCTGCTGTTATCAAAAACATAAAATAATGATAATAAAAATAACGTGTCACGTTGTAAAGTTGTTGCCGTATTGTTGTGTACAAAGTAGTAGCAATATGAGATCTATTTTGAGAATAAAGGCATAGCATTATGTGCGTTTGAGTGGCATATTAAAACAAAAATCTAAGGAAAAATAATTGAGAAAACGGTCGTCAATGCTGGGATTGGTGTATAGGTTCAGTTCTGTACAATACACAAGACACTCAAAGTGCTTGCTATTTAATTCCATATGAATTTTTCACTGTAACACAAACATGTATTTTAGATTTTGATAGTAATTTGACAGCAATCACACATCTCACGCATAGAATGCAGGATCATGTTTGGGAATATTCACACAGAATTTAAACGCATAACCACATGATATTAGATAAAAAATAAAACATTTTAGAAGAGAACGCAACATCACAATTGTTTGAACCAATGAGCAATAAACTGTGTCCTCAGCCAGGCGTTTCCCATCGATTCCGCACAGATTTGGCTCATCTCAAACGAGCTTTTTACTGTACAGTAGCTCGCGTGATCTTCGCTGCTGCTTCAGTTCAGTGCCTTACATGCACTCTACTGATCATGTCTTCCCTGTGTCAAAGCATTTTCTGTGTTCCCACATAATACACCGGTGTCACGCGAGACCACTTACTTTCCCGCACACAATTTGAATGGCCATACCTGTACATCTGCATGCTTGTACAAATACAGTAAAGCTTGCATATGCGTTGCAGTGAGATTCTCTCTAAAATTTTCAGTTGTATTGCTGTCTGTGGAGGGTGAGATGGCTCTTTGGCATCATGAAAAATATTTTAATGTGTGTTCTGTAGACAAACAAATGTCTCATGGGTTTGGAACGACACTAGGGTGAGTAATTAATGACAGAATTTTCATTTTTGAGTGAACTAACCCTTTAAAATAAATGTAAATGATTATACATTTTCACTTAATTGCAATTAACATACAAGTGAGTGTTGAAAACATTACAATATGTTCTATTTTTTTTTTTTTCACGAGGATAAGCTTAGAAAAAAATGTCTTAGTAAGTCACTGATGCAGAAAATAAAGAAGCAGCTGTGTGAGCGAATTAAATTAGTGTTGTGTTGTAAATATTTAGATTTCACCACTAACAAAGCTGCATTTACAGAGCCTCAATTACACACCTCACTCACTTATTTTTTTCATGCACATTGTGGAAAAAAACACGGCAACATATTTACACATAAGAATATTGTAGGCTAACTGCCACTTTGCATTTAATTAACATTTGATTGGACCAGTTGACAATAGTCAAGCTATGAACAGCTGTAAAATAAACAAACGACAACAAATAAATTAGTTGACATTTGTACCTTTGTTTGGTTAATTGCGCACATGCACACACACACACACACACATTGCTTTGCAGAGTTTTACACCTGAGTGCAGAATACTCTCCAGAGGTGTTGTTGGGCTCATAATTAACATATTAATTTTGAAAATATACAATGATTGAATGTACCCCTGAAAACGGCACAAATAGACCAGACAGAAAAATGTGTCCTCAAACTTTCCCAAAGGAGCCACAAAACTGCATGTCACTATTTATACTGCATGTGTTTGCGTATGTGTGTGCGTACGTGCTGAGCCAGTAGAGCAATGCTTAATTTATTGTAAAAATGATAATTAGTGCATTACCCAAGCAGGAAGTTTATAATTAGAGACTGCCTGAGGGGAAACATTGTCAAACATCACCATTCTCTAGCAATTCAGAAACGTGTCAGATGCGCATCATAGATTCACCCCACCGAAACTCATATTTTTCTTCTGGTCCCACTCAAATGAAAGATGAATAGTTTGCCATGGGCCATTTTTCTCATTCTGACAGGTAGAGAGAAAATGGGCAAAGTCTCGCTCTGTTTACTGTGTTTTAATTCCAGGCAGAGTTCGGCATCACAGTGATTTTTGGAGGTGAAATTCAAAAGGGGCGCTTTGCTCGATCTAGCAGGTCCAATAGCACTTAAAGTGTGCCTGAGGCAGGAAGGATGTTCCTTCACAGTATCTACATGTAGATGTGACAAGACTAGCTCATGGGCACAGCTGAGGCAACGATTCTATTCACCCAAAGCTAAGGATCGCTCCAGTGCTCCATTGGCACAGTCACACATTGGCACACTATTGGATAGTCAGAATTATTCATACCCTTACTGCTGCTGCCAAAAAAATAATAATAATTTACATGTTTTATCCTATTGATAGTCATATTTATTTGCTTGACCAGTGTCTTTTTAGGTTATGGTTTATTTATTGCTGTAGGTAGTTAGGACATTTGAAATAACTGAAACGATTTTCAAAAAAACGAAACTGTAATGTGTGATGGAACTACTTTATAGCTTTATTTTGATGCCTATAACTTTACAAGTGCACATCAACTTATTCTATAACCCTAACCATAACCTATCAGCCTACTAATATTATAATGAAAGTTAGCTGACATGTAGATTCAAAGTTGACTTTGATGCCTCATTAGTGGCTGTTTCTATAGCCCTCTAGATGTAAGCCAATGTCAAATCCAGCCCGTAAACACTCAAAAGCAAAGTTTACTGTTCATCTGAGACTGTTATTATATGCAAATATGAATATCTAAATCTGCGTCAACTACCACAATACAACAAAACGAAGTTGTCAAAACAAGAACTTACCTGCAAAGTGTTTTACCCATTCCGTTGGGAAATTTAATGGGATTAGTTCACCTAAAAATAAAAAAATTTGGGAATTAATTACTCACCCTCATGTTTTTGCTGCGTTTCTGGATCTGGGATCATTTCAGTTGTATTGCTGTCTATGGAGGGTCCGAAGCTCTCTGATATAATAAACAATATCTTAATTTGTGCTCTGAAGATGAACAAAGGTCTTATGGGTTTGGAACGACATGACGGTGAAAAATTAATGACAAGATTTTCATTTTTGGGTGAACTAACCCTTTAAATCTCTGCAGTTTTTATAACCATAGTATGCATATTGAGCATCTTGGAAATGCTATAAATAATGATGATCTATGAATATATTACCTATCCATGTCTAACGTGGACTGTTGAAAGATCTCAGAATGTCGCCAACCAATCAGAATCAAGCATTCAACAGCCTTGTAGCTATATTTACTTCTTGGTAATTTTAATAACACACTACAGCAGGTAATTTCCCGCTATGACTGTATCCATTTTAACCAAAATTGCCACTTGTGCTTTCTCCATTGATACATGAATAGATATTGTCATTTTCAGAGATATTACGACAAATTTATTTTATTATGCTTTCAAATTGACAAGAAAGAATTACAAAATGACTCTATGTGACTTTAAGTGCACCATTTGACCATTTACCTGTGTGGGCATGTATTATTACGACGTGTCACATATTCAGGTCAGAAACATAACCCGCAGGTTTGCTAAACAAAGCAAACAAAAACAAGAATTCTGTGAACAATAAATCCAAATAACTACGTCTTAATTCAAAATGACATCTCACTTTGCCAAATCATTCATTATAATGATTCAAAATAAGTTTGATACGAATCAAGGTTTGCTCTCACAAAAGCGCTGTGTACCAGGAGGAAGGACTTCACCAGTATTTGGCTGTTGGTTTGCTTGAGGAGGGTTGCATGTAGCGGTGCAAGGCTACACATCAGTGTCTTTTTATGCGTTTCTGTGTAAACAATCACGACAAGTGTGAAAGTTCGAAAGCAAAGAGCTGAGAAGTGAATGAGAGGAAGAGAAATGGTGGGAGATGTTAAGAAGCGAAGAGGAGAGAGGAGGGCATTAGCAGAGCTGTGAACAGAGATCTGGGCTGATGTCAACAGGCAGCTGACACACATCACCGCTCTCGCTAATTAATTGGCTTTTAGTCACTGTCCTCTGTTTCTCTCACCCCCCCCACCAACATCCCCGCCTGTCAACACACAATTTTGGTTCCTTCTTCTGTCTCTCTCTCTCTCTTTCTATGCCAGCTGCAGTTCTGGCAGTTCTGGCTTTTGCCTAAGCCTGCATCTAATTATGCATGTTTACACAGGAGACGCTGAAAGTTCACTGCATGAGCTAACACTAATTCAACACAATCACTACATTCATAGATCAGGTGAAATGACACATAAAACTAAATAAAGAGACGCATTATACACAAACACTGAAAAATAATTAGATATTGGTAAATATTTCCTTTAATTGAACTCGCTATTAGGGTGAATTTGCGGTTACGGGCATGCACCGGAAGATATAAACATAATACGGTGAATTTACTAAAATTGATACTGATAGTGTTGTTTATTTGCACGGGTAGTTTTAGCACCCGATTCACTAAAGGAATTATGCAAATCAGGCAATGGTGCAAAAACACATCTGTGCTGAACACAATTAGCACAGTAAGTCGGTTCAGAGGGCTATAAAATAAATTCAAATAAAAATATATTTTCTAAAAAAAAAATGTTTTCAAAAATGTTAATATATATCCCCTTTTTAATTTTGTACTTTTTGCTAAATTAGAACTAAATATAAATAGAATAAAGTAAAAATCACTAACATGTTTTATTTGATAAATTATGATAATAATGTTTTTTTTTGTTTTTTTTATTAGAACTAAATTAAAAGTAATAAAATAAAATAATCAACATTTTTCACACTGCTATCCGTTTTATCTGTATTAATATATATATATATATATATATATATAATTTTCAGTTAATTTTATTAGCGCTTTAGAAAGCCGCATTCAATTGTTTCCTTTATTTACAAATACACAACTTTTTTTATTGTGATTGAACACAAAAAAAAAATATTTACAATAGTTTCGAACAATGCCTTATTCTTGAATGAATATTGTAAGCTGTAAGCTCAATCAATCAATGTTCTGAAAAAAATAATGAAAAACCCAATAATAAATAAAAAACAAATTAAAATATGTACTTATTTATAAAGACAATAGCTAACAAATCACTCTTATTATGCTAAATACAGCAAAATATACAGCAATAGACATTTTTTTCTACAAATGTTTTAGTTTTATTAATACATTTTAATAGGCTACACACTTATAGTAAATGCTTTGAATGAATTCATTAGATCTCCACTCGACAGTTTAAAATGAAAATGTGCACTCAGCTGTACCAAACATCTGTAAATAAATGTGGTTATACCTCCATCATATGCTCATCATTTGATGCATACACAAATAAAATTGATAAATAGTACAGAATTTTTAAGAATACAGCACAATATGGCTAATTTACATAGAAGCAGTCATGTCGCATTGACAATAAATGTTATAAATGACTCAATTTCAACGATCACACAACATTTTGTGCTTGCTTAAACTAGTTTGTTCTTAAACAACACACAGGGGTTTGCAGTCAAATCCCACACACACTTTAACAGCTCATATAATGCACTTACTTCAAAACATCACAAAATCACTCATTCTAATAGTCCTTCATGCTTTACCTTTTAATCAGAGGAGCAGAGATTAAGATCGATTGAGTCTCGGTAAATAGCATTGTGTGTAGAGAAGGCTGACTAAGGGAACAGCACACAAAATGAGGCACTAAATCCCAATGGGATACAGTCTCTGCCTCTCGGCCATTGTGTGTGTCATGTGGCCTTTGGGTTTTCTGGACTACAGCACCTGATTAAACCCACAGCTTTGTGAGAGGCAAACAGATGCAGGATGCTGCCGCAAGAATGCGATTTTAATTATAAAACGCTGAGAGGTGTTCTTGATATCTTTAGAAACAATTCAGCACCGACACCAGGCGTTGGCATTGTCCACGCGCTATACTTCTGTCCTATCTTGAAGGTGTCTGGAGACGATTACATCTCCTCTAAGCCTCAGCGGTCTTATTGCAAATGCCAACCTGGCCGCGCGGATGTACTCCAGGCCCGGCTGAAAGGTCTCAGTCTTTATTCTAACATAATTGAAAACAGATTTATTGGATTAGGGCGAGTCTGCGTCTGTGCGAGTGCAGTAGTTCAATCCCACCCTTCTTTGTCATAAACAATACCGCAGCCACGTCTTGACAAACAAGCTTTGATGACCTTGTTTGGGGGAACAGAATTTTCCAGCGTGCGATGCAGGAGTAAATGTATGGTTATGAGTCAATATGAATGCAATGATTTGCACCTCCTTGTAAAGACCTTCAGAAGTATGAGGCCTTATTTTTTTTATTTATTTTATTTATCCTTTATTTAACCAGGAAAAGCCCATTGAGATTAAAAATCTCTTTTGCAAGGGAGACCTGGCCAAGATAGGCAGCTAAGTTACATACACATAAAAAAAAAATAATAATAAAATAAAAAAACACTACACTTGAATGAAATGAAAATCTCTGAATGAAATCTCAATTATGAGAATTCAGCCAATTAAAAGAAGATGGCCAAATAAAACAAGATGTGTAGAATGGGACAGTATGAACGGACAAGCTATATATCTGTGTTATACTATTGACAGTTTATTTACCACAATTGCAGGACATATAGTATAAATACTGAAATTTCTGCGCCTTAGTGAAAAACTTAAGCCAATTTTTTTTTTTTTTTACAGGGCCAAGTTGAAAAGCACAGATTTTTAGTCTGCTTTGTATAGTTACAATGTAATTTTACACTCAACAAAAATATAAACGCAACACCTTTGTTTCTGCTCCGATTTTTCATGAGATGGACATTCCAGATACACAATATTACCATTTCTCTCAAACATTGTTCACAAATCAGTCTAAATGTGTGATAGTGAGCACTT
>JAUMHP010000294.1:3320618-3333574 GCA_032361065.1 Enteromius trimaculatus
AAAGTGAAAAGAACAGCATTTGTTTAATACAAACTTATATATATATAATTTAAAGTTTGTATTAAACAAATGCTGTTCTTTTCACTTTTGTACTCATCCAAAAATGTTTTAGTCACTGTTTTTAATACTGACAATGAATTTTTTTTTTAGCGTCAAATCACCATATTTTAATGATTTCTGAAAGATCGTGACACTGAAGACGAGAGAACTTGCTGTTAGAAATTCTGAATTTCCATCACTGGAATAATTTATATTTTAAATATTAAAATAGAAAACACTTATTTTAAATTGCAGAAATATTTCATTAAATGACAGCATTTTTAAACAAATAAATGCAGCCTTGGTAAGAATAAGAAAAAAATCTCACCAAACCCAGACTTTTGGCTGATATAATATATATATATATATATATAAAACACCGAATAATCAATACACTCAGTCACCTCTATTAACAAACACATTCTATGTAATATCACCAATAACATTAACAATGGCATGTTCAAAGTGCAGTTTAATGCATATGACTGAAGATTCAGATCAATGAACTCCATTAAGAGCCAGACGTCTTTCTGTGAATCTCTCGTGCCCATTTTCCCAGATTTACTGCACTAGGTCACCCAGAGGGGCACCTGCCGAAAGGGAAAAGCATCATTTGTATGCAGACACAGACACACCTTCTAGCACACGGAGCTGTGGAGTGTGTTCGTAAACACCTTCTGCTCCTGAGGGGGGCTGTGGAGGGCGCGGATAAGAAGCTTACACATCCCAGTCTGACAGATTATACATACATCCATGTAAATGAGGCTGCAGACCAGACTCATCGCTTTATGACAATATTATGAAAATATTAAGTATGACAGAACGATTACGACTGAATCAGATGAGAAGGTGAAGCTTTGATGTGATGTAGCTTCATTGACCTCAGGCGTGATGTGATAATGAACTGTCAGCAAATAAACACAGGAACTAAATGATTTGTTCATTTTGAAGCAGGGTGCCAGTGTATATTAGGGGTCGTTCAGTGTTTGGATACAAAGCTAACAGACAAGACGGACATTGAGTGTCAGACAACAAAAGAAATAACCTGAGACACATCTTTCAGACAAACATATTCTTCCGTCCATTAGCTCCGGTGGAAACGGCACTCATCCTACTCGAGCGCAGGGGGTTAAGAGAGTTCACTGGGCCATCTAATGCACAGCTGTTATGATCTAGGTCAAAGTCGCTCACCTCTAAAATCAAAAAGGATTTATCTTTTTCCATTACAGAATTTGAGATGTGCAGTCAGATGCCCCTCTAGCTAAAGTCTTATACATAAGAGGAAAGTCTGACCTCTGAATTAGTGAAAGAAACACGTAAACAGATGTTGTACATCATTTAGAATTTGAATCGCCTTTTTAGGAATTCCTTTTAGAATTCCAAATAACTCTTGAACTTGAATTTATGTAACAAAATTAATTGAACTTCATAAAAAATAAAATAAAATGAAAGGAAATGTATAATCAAACATAAAATTTTAAGATAAACTAAAGTTATTAAATTTTCCTGCATGAACTACCCATGTTATTGTATGGGGTATTTCCATTAGATTGTATGAAATTACAGAATAAAACTCAAATAATTAACAAAACAAATAATACAAATAACCAAATTTTGACTAAAAAATCAGTACAACCAAAATAATATTTAATTATCATTTAATTTTGGCCACTAACAAACCTGCAAAATGCAATCTATTCAAATTCCAGAGCAACATTTAGTTTGCAAAAAGACATGGTGGATTATTTTTTAAATTCCAGCTCATGAATGTAAAAAGAGTCAATTCTATTCTTGATTTCTAACCCACTTTCTCTGGCCCTTAGGCTGTTATCTAAAGGGCTCCCCTAACACTTCCTGTGTCCTAATAAAGGCCGGTTTAGACACAGTCCATGCTTTTCTGAACATTGTCTCCTGATTATAACCTCAGCATCAGGAACAATGGCAGTGGAATGTCTAATCACAATGGCAGGGCAGAGAAGGGTTAAACATCTGTACATGCTGCTTGTTTCTGTTTTGGAAATATGTTTGGTGTTTTTGTTCAAAATACAGTAAATATGTGCAAACAAGATATGCATTGAGAAATCACTGGGGTCAATGACCCCTATGTCAGTGCACTGCTGATAACTGTTGGTTTTGTTATTCTGGGGATTTAGCATCATTATGGAAAAGTAGGCCAAGTCTATAGATACTTCCACGTGAACAATTGGTGCACCCAAACGACCATCTCATGTAAATGCAAGATTTATGTTGACCTCACTCTCATTAACAGTGTGACCTGGTTCTTTATCTCATACACACAATGGATAATCTGTGGCTTTTATTTCCTACCAGCTACACACTAAGGAAACCATTTTAACCGAAATGTAAATAATCTCAGCTGGATATTTATAAATCAGAAAAATACCTTTGACAGAGCCCACAGGTCGTGAATCTGTTTGTACTGACGAGGTAAAGTCAGGACAGATAAACAACTGACTAGTTAGGACGTCCTGCAGCTCAGTGAAAGAAAGGCCATTATATCAATGAATAGACACTTACTGTACCCAGCATTAGATATCAGCCTATATAAGAATTTTATGTAAATAAATTTAGGTCAAGCTGTATATTATATCAATGCTTGGATGGATGGAAGGATAGATTTTAAAAGATTTAGAGTATGGCAGATGATAGATAAATAGATAGAATGATACAACGATAGAAAGATCATAGACAGATAGAAAAATCAACAGACAGACAGATGATAGATAGACAGATAGATAGATAGATAGATAGATAGATAGATAGATAGATAGATAGATAGATAGATAGATAGATAGATAGATAGATACATAAATAGACATACCGACAAATAAACAGACAGACAATAGACAGACAGACAGATAGATAGATAGATACATAGATACATAGATACATCGATAGATACATACATAGATACATAGATAGACATACCGACAAATAGACAGACAGACAATAGACAGACAGATAGATAGAGGCAGACAGACAGACAGACAGACAGACAGACAGAAAGACAGACAGACAGACAGACAGATAGATAGATAGATAGATAAATAGATAGATAGATAGATCATATACATTCCAACATATAGACAAACAGACAGACATATGGATGGATAGACAGAATAGATAAATAGACAGACATATAGACAGATAGATAGATAGATAGATAGATAGATAGATAGATAGATAGATAGATAGATAGATAGATAGATAGATAGATAACAGACATACTGACAGATAGACAGAAAGACAGATAGATAGAGACAGGCAGGCAGACAGACAGATAGATACCGGTATAATGAGGAGTGAGGATGAACGTGCTATAGATCGATACCTCATCAATATATAATGTTGCATGGCTATGACTGCTAATGAAGTGATGGCTGAGGCAGACGGCGGACTGCAGGAATGATATGTTGGTACAGTACGAGATTAACATGACAGATCACGAAGCAGAAGGCAGCCAAGGCCTGATAATCGCCTATAACAGATTAGATAGACGAAACAGCAGAAAATTTCTGATTTGAAATAGCACGTCTGTTGCCAGATGTGAATTCTTCATTGCAGAATTCCTCTATTTCTAAGTTAATCATTTAACTCACCTTGGGAATTGTCAGAGGTTGTGCTAAAGTCAGGCACGATCCCCGATCTTTCCGCTTTATTATCAGACATCTGCGATTCTTTCATCTGTGTTTCAACAGAGCTGAGCTTCCTCCGAGCAAACGCGGCCACGTAAGTGGGATTAGACAGAGATGGGGTGGTGGGCTCCGTTGTTGGTGGTGGTTTAATGGTGGCTGCTGGTGCGGCGACATTTATCGGTTTTCTGGCGGACGTGATCGTGGGCGCTGGTGTTAATGCGACAATACCGAGCCGGTACCCTGGAAACCCGTTCGCGCTCGTATTCGGATGCTCTTCGGCGACTGAACGAGATTTCCTTATTACTAAAGGCAGCGCATCGTAGGAATGAACCGCCTCGGATAACCCCAAGCACACAAACACGATGAATGGGAAAGCCGGAGATGTAAACATCATTAAGGCAAGCCACCACATAATAATAATCTCAACGCTCCATGAAAACCTCCTCGAGACGGACTTCGCAAGGCCCCCGTCCTCCAGTTTCCATCGGGTTATTCCAAACCAGGTGGTTTCCAAGCCGCCCCGATGTAGCCTACTCCACCATATCCGAGAGAGACCCCCTTTTTCTCAATGGCTCTAAACCGACTGCAAGGTGTTTGATCCGCTCCGACCTGTAGTAGTAGCGAAGCGCATTGGAGTGGCACACTCACTGGCCAATCAGAATGCAGGACGAGACAACCGCTGCGGCCTGATGTGTGTTTTTGTTCAGCGCTTGAAGGACGGTGAAGCGTCTGATTGGTTCAAATCAGGCGCATCGAAACCTCGCTGGCTGGTTCATGCAGTCAGGCGATCATTAAAATATTTTCATTTATAGCTTATTGTTGACTTAACAGTGGATAAAAAAAAGAAAACACGTTTTAAAATTTTAAACACTTTCAAAACAACATATACAATGCTACTTCATTCAGCTTCTCTGTAAACAATTATTCATGTATTATTGTTGCTATCATATGCGAACTAAAGGTTGTCTGAAGGGATTTTTATATACGCTACACTTAACGACTTGTCTAATAATGTTATTCTATTGAATTTTATATATATACATATAATATATATATACATATATTGGTGCTAATGTTATTAAAAATAACATAGTAATATTTTATTTGCCTGTTTAACTGCATTTGTTTGTTTATTAATTTATTGTTTGTGGTGGTATTTGGAGCTCTGCGTTGATTTTCTGCGGCATCAATTCCTGAGAGCTGTCAGTATGGGTCATTATCATCAGCAGCACCATCTTCTGGTTGTGCAAAAGGATGGAATTTTGCAGTTGTCCTGTGGTTGGGATTATGATACTATCCTGAGCCATCAATATTAGCAGACTGTAAAATAGCTTCCAATAACAGAAACATCTTCAAATACAGTAATAATTGTGATTTATTTATTTATTTTTGTCCATAAATGTTTTACCCATCTCAATATATACGTGGAGACACAGAATAATAACCAGAAATTGCTTTTGACATGGGTCTTCTAAATGTCGCAACAAAGTGGAAAAACAAAACAAAGAGAGGCAGGTACAATGTAAATATTTATAGAAATAACATTGTTACGGAATGTGTTGTTATGGGCACATTCACTCTGCTCTTTCTCTCCCTTTAAATTTTAGTGCAGTGCATGTAAATTTATCACTGACTACACAGGTTTTCAAAACAAGTTATGAATGTATAGTGTACTTTGTCCTTTATCAAAATAACTTTTAATTGTTTTTTTTTAATTATTTCGAGCTAAAAGATGCTTTCAGGCTGTGGTTATTATAATAAACCAATTAAAAGAGTCCCAAATGGAATTGTAAATTATGCACAATGTTAAAAGGTCTTTGCCAACAAATTACAATATCTGATGAGTAAAACTGTGCATGCATTGTTGGTGATTACACAACCCATTTGAGAATCCCATGTAGGCATGTAGGCCTGCTAGGTGAGGACTGCATGGAGGCAACATTTAAGCGATAGTTCACTCAAAAATATAAAATTGTAATCTTTCATTCATCCTTAAGTTGTTCCAAACCTGTATGAGTTTCTTCCTTCTTGCACAAAAGAAGATATTTTGAAGAATGTTGATCACCAAACAGATGGCCACTGACCTTCATAAAACATTACGGAAGATAATGGCTACATTTCATCCTACACCAATTATTCATTTTACACCAATTATTATTTAGTTTGGATTATCTCTACAATATGTGCTAGGCTATCTGTGTAGATATGTAATTGCATAGTAAAAGCTCATGTGCAGATTTATATTAAGAAACAAAATAGCAAGCTTCATCCAGGAGTTGCATTTCAATGGCTTAAAAGTGATTCTAAAAACTGAAACTTCTATCCTAAGAATATTGGATTATGCATATTGCATGAATATTGCACTATTTGAAAGTAAAATCTAATAAACATTCACTACTTATTATTTTAATATCTTATTATTGTAAATACATTATATATTTTAACAATATTATGCGTCTAATTTATCAACGCAGTACAAAACTGTTGCTGCGACCCTTTACGAGTGAATATGACAGCTTTCAAGAAAGATAGTCAAGAAATCACGCGAACCTGTAGCCACGCCTCTCTGCTGTTGACGCCCAATCAGCGACGAGAACGGTCGCCAAGTTGTTCCTGGAACGTCATCAGGAATCTGGTGACTGAAGATTACGTGTGAAGTTAGTTAGCCAGCTGCTAGCCCCGACAAAAAGAGCACGCACAGATGTAACGCCTGGAGAAATATTAGCGTTAAACGTGATTTCCATGACAATGAACCCTTAGCTCTGTCAGAGTCTATGGAGCTTTTACGGTAGGTTTGCGTTCGTCTGTTTGTTGGTTTAGTAAAGGAGATGGACGAGAGCTAACATTAGCTAGCTCTGTTTACAATTTTTGTTAGTGCTCGGCTCTGCATATTTTATCGCCAGTTTTGGGGTGGATGTTGTCATACACCGTCAGCGTGGGATGGATGAATGGTTCTGCCATCAAGCTTACGTGTCATAATTTAAGCTGACACTGGTTAGCTTACTGCAATGTCGCTTATCAAGCCATGTAAACATTGTCTCCTTGCACATTCACTTTATTCTAAAACAGATAACGCGTCAGAATTGTAGTATTTAATTGTATTGTCCACGTCTTACTTAAAACAACTCATCTGCGTTAATTCATCTTTAGTTTTAGCGTTAATAATGTAAGTGCAGCGTGATTTTGATATTTCACCTCAACTAACTATATAATCAAGCATTAACGTTACACTAGATAGTAATGTGTACTAAGCAGTCTTAACATGCTGGTTACCAGCACAGCAAACTTATTTCATTTAGAAAAACGATCTGCTTGTTAAAAACCTTGATTGTATAAGTTTGACCACTAGATCCTTCTGCTAATGTAGCTAATACTAATGTTGTGATTTTTCTCCACAGGGTCAAGGCAGCAGAGAGTAACACCAGAATGAGATCTGCATATGCTGTGAATATAACCCGTTCAGCTTTCCGAGGACCCTAAAGTGTCTCTTTGACAGTTGGGAAGAGGTTCAAATCATTGATTCACACACACAGATATACGCTTCATCTACACTACAGAGATGTTCGCAAAGTTGAAGAAGAAG
This sequence comes from Enteromius trimaculatus, assembly GCA_032361065.1. Lineage (NCBI taxonomy): Eukaryota > Metazoa > Chordata > Actinopteri > Cypriniformes > Cyprinidae > Enteromius > Enteromius trimaculatus. Next base: position 3,327,897 of record JAUMHP010000294.1, read on the forward strand.
CTGGCGGAGGAGGCCGCTACCGCCCCTCGCTCCGGCCGCATCCCTCGCTCCATGAGCAAAGAGTCCATCACTTCTGTGGGCGCAGATTCTGGAGATGACTTTGTGAGTCGATCTTTCTCTGCTTTCGTGTAATTCTGAGTCTCTAGCTTCTTGTGAGATCATAACTTCAGTGGTTGGGGCTGTTTTAAAATTTCCAGCCAGCGATGATACCAGGATATCTCCATCGATGTTACTGCTTTCTTCATATCTAATGGATACTTTTTCCAAACATTATTTTATTGACTGCTTTTATGTGCTAATAAATGTACCAATTGTCAGTCCATCATTTAGGAGTTTGGGCTTCGTATGTATTTATTTGATTTAAAAAACAGTTATTTATTATATGTCAAATATAATTTATTCCTATGATGGCAAAGCTGCATATTCAGCATACGCTGCACTGTTTATTTTTGGCTTATTTAGAATTGGATTATGGTCAAAAAGTAATATTTTTATGTTATATCCCTCAGAGGCTTGCGCATGGTGGGTAATCTTTTTTTGTAAATGTTAGGAGAATATTAATGGAATATGAACTAAATTTACACCTTCCAAGTGTACAAATTTAGGTATCAGTAAAGTGATAGCAGACAATTTGATAATGAGACATAGTAAATTCTTTATAATTTCCTATTACAAAAGCAGAATGGCCCTAATAAATCAGCACAGTAATTATTCCTGTTTTAAATGGCTGGCATATTTACAGTGTCTACTCTAGAGAAAGTTATATGACTGTTTACTGACTGTGTTTGCACAGTGCTGCACCTGAACAACCTGCTAGTGTGACGAAGATATTACTAAAGTGCTGTGCTGTGCTTCTTGGGAAACTAGTGAAATCTAGCGAGTGCTAAATAAAGTCACATGCTTCGACAAACCAGTGTAACCTGACACTCTTGTCCTCTAGCAATTAAAGGCAAACACACTCAGGGTTAGGTTCAGGTTGTCTTTCGCCCTAAATAATTAACGCTGTAGGCGTTTGAGGATGAGTGTAGCATCAGTAACCGGTCTAAATCAAAGCCGCTTTATAGTTGGTGTTTTGCTGAGAGAAACCAAATGTTTTGGACCCCAATAATTTTGCATTTGTGCTGATAAACTTTTAGGTATTATTTTAACAAAAATAATAATTCCCATTCTGTAGTTCTTATAATTATATTTTTCAGATATTAGTATTTTGTGTTTTTCTAATATATTGCTTTTGGTCAATATTTTATATTTAACTGTGCACACTCATTTCTGGCTCAAATTGAATATTTACCACATTGTTAAATAAAATATTTTAGACATTTTTAAAATGAATATTGTTTGTTCTTTACATTATTCCTAAAACTGTTGAAATTTATTTTAAAACTTTTTTTGTATCATTATATTTAATATTTAAATACATTACATTTATTATATATGTTTTATTCATTTTATCTATTTATTTTTATATTCTATTTATTATATTATATATTTTATATTATATTAATTATATATAATAATTAATATTCCTAATCCTATTAATTATTGGTTATAACAATGGAAGAACTAATACAAAAATACTATTAATAATATATAATCAGTACTAAATAAAAAAAATAATACTTATCATAGTACTATATTAATAATATTCTGAATCATTTTTTATATTGATGCATTTCTATTTTTTATTATTTTTTTTAAATAAATGTCTTCGTCTCTGTTGTTCATTCTTAGGCTTCTGATGGCAGCAGCTCCAGAGATGATGTTTCTTCTCAAATTCAGCGCAGAAATGATCAGATACGAAAGCTGGAGGCCAAACTCTCAGGTATCGCCAACACAATACAGTGAAGCTCATGTAAACACGACAAGAGAAAAAGACTGAAAGGAGGAAAAAGATACATAAGGCCAATGTGACGGCTTCAATGAGAAAAGAAAAAAACGAGAGACGAGGTGTTACGTGTACAATCTTCTCACCTGACACTTCATGCACTGAATTTATTTAATTCTGTATTTGGACACCTCTAAACGCTTTATACGCTTTGCCATGGTGGAAATGTACAAAGCACATGACATTTGGCAGATTTGCCACAAAACAAGCCAGGAATTGAATGCAAATGACTCCACTGTAGTGGCCTGGAAAAATCTGCATAAATAATAGATACCTGGCTCTCGCTGTCAGCCAGCCATGGTATGCGATTACAGAGCCTCATCTAGAAACTCCTTTAACCCTAAATGAGCAGTACTAGATAAGATGATAGCATAATTGACCCGATCAGGGATGATCTATTAGTGTAAAGGTCAAAGGTCATTGTTCAGCCTCACAATCAGTCTGGTTTTCTCATCTCAGAAAATCATTCTGTTTTTCCCTCCATTTGTTTATCTTCTCAATCATATTTATCCCTTTGTTTTCTCCCCCCTGTTTTGTCCCTCCTCCCACCCTCCCCCTCATCCTCCTCTGCCTCCCTCCGGTCGTGTTTTTGTGTGTCGGTATCCCATTCCCCAACCCTAGACTACGCTGAGCAGCTTCGGCTAATGCAGAAGACCAAGGAGAAGCTTGAGATTGCATTAGAGAAGTATCAGGATTGTACGTACCGTTCTTTTCCTCCCATTTCCGCCTCTTCCTTCTTTTGGCTTCCTCTGCTCTGTTTTCCATTCGTTTGTCCGATGCTTTTATACAAACCTCACTCAAATCAAACATGCATTCTTATAGACAAATAAGGTTGGTTCTTGATCAAAAAAACAACAAATGAAAGTAGTTAAATAGTTTGTTGTCTTTTAGTTGATTATTTTTTATCACAGATAATTAAGTTAAGCTTTTTTATGTTAATTATCACCAAATATTATTTATCCCCTTTTGTTTAAAGAAGACTACTTTAATAGAATCACTTTTTGACTGTAAAGTTATGTCAGTTATGTATTTTCACTTCAAAAAGAACAATTTACACTATTTTTATTATTATTATTACAAGTTAATTATTAATTATAGTAATCATTAGTTTTACTTTTTTAAATGAACAAATGCATCGATAAAGTGGCTTCAATTATTATTATTTTTTAGTTTATTTAACAAATATCCCACAATTGCTGTTGGTAGACCTTGACTTTTGTTGAAGCCTGGAATATTCCTTTAACCTCTTTCTCTGGGAGTTTTCTACGTCTAGAAAATGTGTCTGGGGCAATGGCTTCTGAGTTTTAGAGGTGAAATGTATAGCTCGAACATGCTGCTTTAAACAATTTTTTGTCTTTTGCAGTTGTAAATTGTATTATAATAATAATATAAGATTGTACTGTTATTAATCTCTAAAAACTCAGATCCCATTTCTAGTATAAGAAAAAATACACTGATTATAACTAACTAAAATACTTACTAACAATCTGTTTTACATCTGTATTAACAAGAACATCTTTACATTACTGGCAATGTTGTTCTTTTTTCCTATAAATCTTGATTAATGAAACTAACAAAAATAGCTAAATGAATATTTTATGTATTAATATGTTAGATACTTGCCTAAATATGTTGGGTCTAACATTACTATGTGTAGTAACACCTAGCCACTAATTTAACGTTACATCAATCTGTTTTAAAGGAATAGTTCACACATGAAAATCTGCTGTGAATGTACTTAGGCCATCCAAGAAAAGTTAGTTTCCTCGTAGTAACAGATCTGGAGAAATATAGCATTCCATCATTTACCAGTGAATGGGTGCCGTCAGAATGAGAGTCCAAACATAAATGCAACACAATAATCAACAAGTTATCCACAGAAAAAAAAAAAGTGATTATGGACTGGTGTTTTAGCCTAAAAGTAATGCTACGTTTCTCCTAATCTGTTCTGACTCATTTACATCTTGCATAGCCTAAAGGTGAGTTTTTAGGAAGTGATCTATTCCTTTAAGGGTTTTTAATAAAAATATAAGCTTCATATTTTTGCTTACAAACCCTCCAAAGCTCTTTTCTGCTAAACTGTCAATGCAAGTATATTTAATGCAAACATGTTTGCTGCCGGTTTACACACCCTGCTTACACACACTTTTAAATTAAAAGTATCGTCTGTGAAAACTAAATGGGCGGCATAGGAGCAGTCTATAGATATTATGCTGAAAATGTTCTGTAATATGTCAAAATCAGAATGATTAAATTGCTTCTAATTTCTGTGTTCAATCAGCATCCATGCGCAAACTTCAAGACCAGAATGAATCTTTCCAGGCCAACAGAGCCAAGATGGCGGAAGGCATGGCCTTAGCATTAGAGAAGAAGGACCAGGAGTGGACAGAAAAGCTAGCTAGTCTGGAGCAGGTAAAGTTCCTTTGGGACATATTTGGTAAAGATTGTAGGAAGGTCTGTCAAGCCTGACGAGTCACTTTCAGTTTAAAAGCATCCAAGGAAAGATTATGTTAAACATCAGTGTTGAGAACCTATTTTGTTTTCTTTCTTTCGAATAGGAGAAGTTGTCACTGGCAGCTCGGCTAGATGAGATGACAGAGCAGAGTTTAAGTCTCTTCCAGAAAAGAGATGATCTAGATGAGCTGGAGGGCTTTCAGCAGCAGGAACTGGCCAAAGTCAAACACATGGTCAGCACAGTGAGCCTTTGAGTATTCTCTTATTAGTTGTTAGCATAGCATTAAAACAGGATTTGAAAAATAACACGCTTCACCTTCCTTCACATACCTTACGCTGATACATATTTAAGTTAAAGGAATGCTTAATCTAACACCCAGAAGTGTCTGAAAACACAGACTCATACACCGTGCAGAACAGACAAGAAGGTACATGTTTACACTGTATAAATATCCTGATCATAAAATGTGTGCTGCAGCTGCTGAGGCGAGAGGAGCAGCTTAATCAGCGGGAGAAAGAGCTCAAACTGAGAGGAGAGGAGCTGAACACAGCGAGACTGACCCTGAGCCAAACCCAAGACAAGCTGTATGAGCTGGGAGAGGAACACGAGGAGATGTGCCGGGTCAACTCACAGCTACAGGCCCAGAGGTGTGTGCAGAAATACAGAAGAACTTGACTTCCATTTTATCTTACTACAAAAATATTTGGAACGGGATGGGGATGTTTCCAAGGCTGTTGAGTCATTCATTAATGATTTAAACTGTTTGGCTTTTGAAGGAAGACGTTTCTGTCAGAGGACATAATAATGTATCAAAATATAAAATCTGCAGTTTGTCCGCCTTTCTCTTTCAGGGATGAGTTGTTGAGTGAGAGAACAGAGGCTGAGAGGAGGGTCGTGGCTCTGGAGAGGAGAGAGCAGGAGTTACAGCAGCTGATACAGCAGGTTTCTGAGGATTTCCAAAAGGTAAACACTTGGCAGCCTTCAGCCACATCAGTACAGATCACACTACAAGAGGGTCACTTTTGAGATACATAGCATACTTGTGCTGTATGTTATTGAATTTGTGCATTTATAACAGTGTTATAGCATCGCTCATGATTTATTTAATTGAAAGTTCTCGCCTTGTTTTATAGGAATATATTGTTTCTAATATTTCTATGATATATTCCATGTTTGGTATTACATGTTACGTTTGCTGTGGTATTGAAATAGACTATGGAAAATTTAGTATTGTGAAACTCTTAATTTCTAAGAAAAAAACGGTAACACTTCAGAATAGGGGGTCAGAATAATGCATTAGTTAAGCATTAATTAATGGTTAATTTATTCACAATTAAG
>JAUMHP010000294.1:3341118-3357695 GCA_032361065.1 Enteromius trimaculatus
GCAGCCTTGAAGCAACAGCAGCAGCACCGGCGGTGCTGTAGGCAGTGTGGCTGATGGCCGCGTTCTTCTCGTCTTGTGGTATATAGTTGTAAATGTTTAAGCTGTTGTATATAGTTGTAGATATGAGAATGTTTTCTAAATGAAAAAAATAAACAAATAAAGGGAGAAAAATCAATATAAAAAAAAATTATAGAAAAAAAAAATCCCTTATTGTCCTATTTATTTATTTTTTTCTGCAGGTTTGGCCCTCCATACTTTTACAGGCTATTCATATATTAAATTTCAGATTGATAAGTTAAAAATTAACATAAATAACACATTCATACAATAAAATAATATAAATAAATATAATAAGCAAGGACATTAAATCCAGAATAAGCAGGATGGCAGCACACGTCACATAAATATAGGGCTGTAAATATTTTACTGATCTATTATATGATCATAACATATAACTATAAAACAATAGTCTTTGAGGCCTTCTCCTTTCACACAAATGACTATTTCTGTTTTAGTGGTGTTCAGAAGTACAGTTGTCACTGAGAATATTGTGATACTGATTCAAACGGCTTATTAAAGTAAACCTCGGTGATTTCGACGTCACTCCGTCACCCCTCCCAGTTTGGCCACGAGGAATATTACTGGCCAAAAGAAACCCGGAAGTAAACTGCAGTGTTTTCAAAGCCTGTTATGCACGTGCTGGAAATATGGTCCGATTCAAGTCGAGGTAATGAAGGAAAATAGTTCATTTGCGCTTTAACAAAAAAAAATATAAACAGTTCTGATCTCTTGTTCTTCTGTGACCTGTCCAGGTATTTGCTGTGCGAGGTTTGCGTCCCTGATCGGAGCAGTCTTCAGCTGCTGGAGGAGAGAGCCATCTACCACACACTCAGAGCAGCCGTGAACCGAGCTCACGGCGACTACGGATCCGCGCTCTTTAACATAGGGGTGATGGGTAAACGCTGGGCTTTTGTGCTCATTGAGATCTTAACCATATAATCACGCAGGTTTTACGGTGCCGTTATTTTGATGCGCGATTGCGTCGCGTGAGATTACAGCTTCGTTTAATGTCTCATTACACCTAAAGGTAAAGCTTGTCAAATCTCCTGCAGTGAAATACCTGAACGCCCATACTGGAGTGGTCCTGATCCGCAGTCGGAAAAAATACTATCGACTCATCTGGTCTGCCCTTTCTTTCATCACCTGTCTTGAGAACAGAGGCCAGAAGGTGCAGTGCTTCCTCAGCTGCTTACACGTTGGAGGTAAGAGGATCTGTCTAGTTTAGCCTTAATCTGACACCAAAAACTCCACACTACAGGTACATCTCGAAAAATTATTCATATTTTGTAGCAAATGTCTTTTTGTAACTTATTTAAAAAAGTGAAAACTTTAGTATTTATTTTGGATTCATTACATGTAAGTAAAAGTTGTTTTAAAAGTTTTTTCGTTTTAATTTTGATCACTAGAGCTTAAATCCAGTATCTCAAAATATTTATATTTGAGCTTCATTAAATGACAATGCCTACAATATAAAATCTGGGTAACCTCCACAAAGAGGTTAAGTCGCTTAAGGTCATTACTGAAATGAGAGGCTGTTCACAGAGTGCTGTAACAAAACAATACATGCAAATTTCCTGTAATGGAGATATTTGGTAGGGAAAGGTGTTCAAGCAACAAGGATGACTGCAAGCTTGAGAATACTGTCAAGCAAAGCCGATTTAAACACTTGGGAGAGTTTCAAAAGGACTGAAATGAAGCTGGAGTCAGCAGGCTTAGATGTTTTTAGAAAAAAGGGATGCAAAGACACTTCTGAAACAGAAACCACATCAGAAGCATCTTACCTGGGCTGAGGAGAAAAATAACTGCACTGTTACTCAGTGGTCCAAGGTCCTCTTTTCAGATAAAAGTACATTTTGCATCTCATTTGGAAATCAAGGTCTTGAGTCTGGAGGAGGACTGGAGAAGCACAGAATCCAAGCTGCTTGAAGTTTCTGAAGTCGGTCATGATTTGGGGTGGCGTGCCGTGACGTCTGCTAGTGTTTGTCCATTGTGTTTTATCAAATCCAAAGGCATTGCAGCTGTGTATCAGGTGATTTTGGAGCACGTTTTGTGTCCATCTGCTGACAAGCTTTATGGAGATGCTGATGTAATTTTCCAGCAATATTTTAAGGTACTGGATTTTGACTTTAATGAGCTGTAAGCTCTAATCATCAAAATAAAAACAAAACAATGTTTTACTTTACATGTAATGAATCCAAAATATATATGAAAGTTTCAATTATTGAAATAAGGTACCAAAAAAGGATGTTTTTTACGATATTGTAATCTTTTGAGATGTACATATGTGTGCTCTCACAGCTATCCATGCTCTTCCCTGATCTCTTCCACAGGAACGATTAAAACATGTCAGAAGTTCCTTGTCAAATATAACAAACAACAGCTCCACAGAATGCTGCTCCACTGCAAGACAGACGGTAAGTTCTTTTGTTTTGTTCCTTCTGATCTTGACAATAATATATATATTTAGCATTAGAGTGTTAAGGTAATTAATTAAGATTGAGATGACTAGAAAACAACAATTTTGTTGTTGATCACAAAAAAATCTTCAATTAAACGAATACAACTATTTTGTTGCTAACCAAGAGAAACCAGTATATTATTGTTCTCAAGATCATGAGAACACAACTGTTTTGTTATGTGAAGATCACAAAAACTGCTATTAATTATCAAGATAACAAAAAATGTATGTTAAGATCGCAAGAGGAACTATTTTGTTGTGTCGAGATCACAAGAAGAAAAGAAACATTTGTTATGTCAAGATCATGAGAAGTCGAGATCACAATAAACAACTTTTTGTTATGTTGACATGAACAGACAAACGTTATTTTGAGATCACACAGAAATAACAAATTAGGAAAAGAAATCATGCAGGGCCTTTAAGGGCTTCCATAATTTTTAAGCACAATATACTAATACATATACATGGCGAGCCATGCATGTCTGGAAACACATAACTGTAAAACTGCACAGGTTTCTTTCTTCTGCCGAAAACTCTTGTGTTATGCAGAAGAAGAAGAAATGAGGTTTGGACTAATTTGAGGATGAGTTATTGATAAGAGAATGTTAATTTGGAAGTTTAAATCAACCAAGTTTGAGAACCACTGATATAGAAGTTTCACGTACTGTAACTGTATACACACTTTCTCTTCCTGTTCACAACGCAGCTGAGAAACAAGAGGTTAGGAGAGCCATCCTGAGCTGTTCCCTGAGTAATATCTTAAAGGACAAAGCTGATGAAGATGGAAGTGATGATGATGATGATGGTGATGAAAATACATAAAACCCCTAATTAAAATACTTTAAAAGAGTATTCTCAGATTTCATGTACTGATAGTAAAGAGAGCCCTTAACATTGTTTAATACCTCACCACACATTTGCGTTTTTGTTTTGGGCAACATTTTGTGATTTGTAATTGTAGCATTTCATTCACGTTACTGATAGTACTGTATGAACTCGGGCAATATGTTGTGTGGGTCACGTGTTTTTGTATTATCTCTGTATTGATTAAAATATATACTGCTGCTGCTTTGTTCTTTTATATACGTAAACGTCTCTTTCGATTTAACCAAATAGGAACAACAACAAATGCTTCGATAGCAAAAACAGGACTATCTCTGGGTATAAAAAGTATGCGAGTGCGAGATTACACATACATTACACCACATCTTGCAGCCAAATCCACCAATCAGAACGGCTGAATTCGCGCATGCGCAGCTCATTAACCCTGCGAGGTTTATAACCCTCATCCGGGTGTTTACGGTTCCCGATTGGCGACCCGTCGCCATATGCCTGATATTATTTAGCTGAACTAAAATTTGGGTTAAAACCCATTTAATCATCCGTTTTCCTCTTTTGGAGAGCGGTTAACGCCTTGTGGGGCGCAACACTTCCCACGCCAAGGAAAAACTGCGCTTTTCAAGGGGCGAGGCCCCGCTTTTTGGGCACTTGTTTTTTTGTGTTAGCACACAGCGTTTTTTACTGAGACATTTGGATTGTGTCTCTCTGTTTTTCTCGGTTTGTTAGTGGTCAAGATGTCACCGTAATGGGGTCTCCGCGTTTGACAGAAATGAATAAGGGCCATCGTCGCCTGACCCGTATTAGCAACGACCCGTTGTTCTCCCCGTTTAATGCTAGAGAGCTCGGAGGCTCCCTCCCTGGAGTTCGGCCTCAATATGGAGAAAAACCCAAACGCAAACAACAGCAGCAGCACGAAGATCCCGCCCCGTTCCAGCTCTACAGGCCCGACTCCTACAGACTCTAAAGCCAAAACAGGTAAAGAACCAGCGTCTAAAACACGCTCATCGTGGTCGACTGTGAGGGGAAAGCGTATGTGTTTGGGGTTTACGGCATGGTTTTGTTTGTGTCTGCCGAGATGACGTAGCCACGGCCAGCGGTTGGCCAGTTTCCTGAATAAACAATGAAGAACTTTCAGTTTTTGTCTCTGAAATAATTGTATAGGAGTGTTTTTACTTTTAAAAGGGTATTAAACATGTTTTCCTTAACTTGAATCATACATGATAAATTAAACGAGATGTAAAATAATATAGATTCAGAAGATTTTCAGAAGTTTATATCAGGTGTGCGCTGACACAGATGAACACCAGAATAAATTGCACAAACTCACGGGCTGAAATCTGTTGAGAACTGTTTGATTGACATTGAATTATTTGAGTATTATTAAATGTTATTTAATGCAAGGATCACGCATTAAAAGGAGCTGGAATCATATGACGTGGTGCGTTTCAGAAAGTTAAAATGTGCAGGGAAAGCAATTTCTTAATTTTTTTGGTTTTTAAAACTTTATATTTAGGCATTTAGTCTTCATTAAACTTTCACGGATTTTTGTGGCTTTTAATTTTGTGTTCCATTAATAACATGTTTCAACGATACAGTTTCAACTTGAGACATCAGCCCGTGTATTTATGTAATTTAGTGTCTGTAAATGCATGCCCAATGTAACCTAATTTTCTGTTAACACAGATATGTGTGTGTGTACGTGTCACACTCTTATACAGATAAACCAATATCAAAACTGAGTTCCCATAAACCAACCCAACAACCTATTATCATTGTCCTGAATTTCTTGATCTACCCAAGGGGCAAACTTATATTTGGGTTTATTTCCCCCTCCTCTTAGCAGCGGATCAGATGCATGAGGATCATGGTCAGAATCTATTCTTGTCTGCCATGTGACCATAAGAAAAGCTTCAGTGCTGTATTGCCCTCTAGCTTTTGGACGGACCCAGGAAAGCCTCCAGCATATCAGAATCAAATCACTGTAGATAAGAGCTGAAACAGTGTGATAAATATTTTAGTGTTGATAATGTTTTGATGTGAAGCGTGCAGGATGGTGGTCTCTGCTGAAGGGTGATAAACTGTGTGTGTTTACACCCCCCTGCTCTTATCATGTATTCCTCTCTGAAACACTTTACGAGCAGCATGTGGCAGGATTGATTAGCTAAGACTGTGAGAATGTTGTCAAAAATAATGAAAAATGAACTGGGGTTTTGTTTCACAATAACTCAAAGTTGTCGATTTCATTCAAAAAAATTTAATACAGTATTTTTCCAAAAATTCCTTTTGCCAAGTAAAATGTTATGCTTGGAGTAATATATTGATGTTTTTTTTTTTTTTACATTTCTCCTTTTTTCACTCCTGTTTTTTTAGATGGTAAGAATAATGGGGGCTCAAAGCGCTATAGCCGCAAACGTGAGCCCACTTTTGCCAAGGCTGAGAGCTTTCCAGGCCCACGCCGCTCCCAGCCACATAAAAGCAAGAATTTTGACAAGAGACCCCCTCAGAGAGGTGGCGGTGGGGGCAGACAGTATGGACTCGCTGGTGGTGGGAGAAGAGAAGAGGTGCGTTTAAGTAAACCTTTGGATTATGATTCATTTGTACTGCCATAAAGGGCTGTATTTATGCTTCCTTCTTTATTGCATGCTAATGTGAAGGTTGCAGTGATCGTGTTGGTTAATTAACTACTAGCCTGTAATGCAAAGAATAGACATGTTTATATGGGTTAACCGGGATTAACTGTTGGATTCTGTCATTAGGTAGCAGAGAACCGCCGGGCAGAGTTTAGCCCGGCTCAGTTTGCTGGACCCAAAAAGATAAGTCTGAACCACCTGCTCAACTTTACGTTTGAGCCACGAGGAGGCCATTTAGGCTCCGGAGCTGATGGTCACTCCTGCTGGGGCCGTCGCAACAAATGGGGTCACAGACACAAGCCCTTCAACAAGGAGCTTTTCCTGCAGGCTAAGTGAGTACAGCGGAATGTTGCATGTGTTTCTATGAACTGATGTTAAATCACAAGCAACAATGCTTTGTTTAACTCTGTGTTATTAACATAAGCTGATAAAATGAGAAAAATGGCAAGCTGATGAGTTTTTCTGTTTGTTGGCCAGTTGCCAGTTCGTGGTAATTGATGATCAGGACTATCAAGCCCACTTCACTGATCCAGACACTTTGGTGGACTGGGACTGTGTGCAGCAAGTGGTCAGTTGAGATTTCACACTTCCTTGTACATCTTGTTAGTGTCTTTTCTACAAATCTCAGCGTGTTCTTCATGGAGTTTTTTTCTTGTTGCACACAGCGCATCTACAGTCACGAGGTGCCGTCTTGCCCGATCTGCCTGTATCCCCCTGTCGCGGCCCACATCACGCGCTGCGGCCACATCTACTGTTGGCCATGCATGCTGCACTACCTCTCTCTGAGTGAGAAGAGTTGGTCCAAGTGCCCCATTTGCTATGAGGCCGTGCACAGCGCTGATCTCAAGAGGTTCGTACAGAAAACACCCGTTTATAATATTATTTGTTTTTTTTCAAGGTATAGTTCTGCCAAAAATGAAAATTCTATTATTATTCACCCTCACATCTTTCCAAACCTGAAAGAACTTTATCTTTAACACAAATTTTAGATGAATTCCAATAGTTTTCAGACCCTAAATTGACAACAAGGATCCACAACTCAAATGAGTCAAGTAATCCATGGACCTGGACCTGTTAGGACCTGCAGTGGCTATGAGAGCCCTTGTAATTAAAAAAAAAAAAAATGACTTGACAGAATTTTCATGTTTGGATGAACTATCCCATAAAATAAATGAATAAAATAACAGATTTCTATTAATTAATTTAAATCAATTGCTAGTATTTAGTATTTTTTAAATGCCATAATTTAGTTAAGACATTGCAGTTCGTTCTCTGTTGTGCCACTAAAGCCTGTCTCGTCATTTTTCAGTGTGGTTGCAATGGAGACGCGTCAGTACGTGAGCGGTAACGTCATTACTATGCGTCTGATGCGGAGAGAGAAAGGATCGCTGGTGGCTCTTCCCAGCTGTCAGTGGGTGAAGGTGGAAGAGCCCATTAATTTTGGAGGTGAGACATTTTGCTGTTTGCAAAAACACTTTGGTGGTGTTTATTAGAGTGTGTAGTCTTTGACACTTTCCTTCATTTGTTGCAGATGTGCATTTGCGCGCATACTCTAAGCTGCTGCTGGCGTCTCAGAAGCAGGTTTTGGGTTTGCTGGCTGAAGAGAGGGTGGCTCTCCAAACGCAGCTCAGCCAAGAGAAAGACGACCCGCAGGCCTGTTTCATACAGAGCGCCTTGCTGCAGCTGCAGGTACACATACATTCACACTGACACACGGTTGGTCGGTTGGAAAAGCTGCCTTGATTGTCTTCCAAGTTGTAAACCCCTTTAACCCTGAAACAAGCTAAACCAGTCATGTTGCTATTTTTGTTATTGTTTTTTTTTTTTTTATAAAGTATGCTGCTTGTGAAGGTTGTTTAAATACCAAAAACACTGAATTGTTTTTCAAATGAATTCTATAATTTATTTACACGATACTCTATAGTTTACTTTCCTAAACTGTTTTATGAAACTAAACACGCAATGATTGTGGCATTTAAAAATCGCTGACTGTGACATGCAACTTTTACATGACTTTGGATCATTGCATACCTTCCTGAAGTTACTTTGGTTAAAACTGCACAAAAGTAAATGACCAAGTAGTTGCTGTAAGTTACTTGAATAGATTTAAATCCGTTTCAATAGCTTTCACATCTTTTACACATAAATGATGAGACTTTGGGTTGCTTAAATAACATTCAGTTGTTCAAGTAAACTATTTCAGACATTTAAAAAAATAAAACATTTACTGGAAGTGCTACATGACATGAAAATAACATTTAAGCATTATTACACTATTACAGTTGATCCTGTTGTTTACTCCCTTACACTGCACACAAACCTCACATTATATCTGTCTCTGAATGAACAGGAACGTGAGGAGCGTCTTTTGAAGGGAGGTTGTAAAAATGGTGGGGCTGTTGATGGGGCAGACATGAGGAAACTGTCTCTTTGTGAGCACTCCTCTCCAGAGGTGACCGTGGTCAAGAGCCTCACAAACTTAAAGGTTGGTACTGCTCCATTCTTTCAGCTTTTTAGGTTGTTACACAATTGGTCATCATTACATATGTTGTATTTGTCATTCATAGTCTTCAACCATTGAAAGATAAGTTGTAGTCCAGTGCTGTTGCAAGTTTATAGCTTTCAGTTTTATGATGGACACAAACGCTGAGATCTTGTGATCTGGTCACCTGATCGAGTGAACAATATTCAGTGAATTCTTCAACTGCAGTCTGCATGTCATTTCTCTCCAGAAACTCCCATCATGTTACAGATTTGTCTTTGCAGAGATTCTTTAAAGTGCTTTATTTTTACAGCTTCTATTTTCTTCACTTCTGATGCACATGCGTTACTATAATAATGTCTATAATGCATAGAAATAGCTTGGACCCGTTACGAATCAAACCAGATACCTTATTGTTTCTGCATTATGAATGAAAACATTTCATTTTGTGTAAATGTTTATAAAAATGCAGTAAGTTTCTTGTAACAAAAGCTCAGTGCGTGATTTCTCCTGTGTTCTACCATAGCCCATCCTGCAGTATGCCTCAGCGTTTGATGATGAGCTCCAGGAGACTCACGAGGACGATATGGCTGCTCGGAGTGTTCCTGAGGTTCCAGAGGAGATGCCTGAAGGTGCTGTGGAGGAGAAACCTGTAGAAGAGACCCCTCAGAACAGCCAGGCTGCTCAGCATGGCCCATATTACTATTTCTATCAAGGTGTGTGTTCAAGTCTATTTGTAATTTTGCTTGAAGCCCAAATTATACTTCACGTTTTACGCTTGCGGTGCAGATGATATGTGCACCACCGGATTTTAGTAACCGTGTGTACTTGTAATCAGTTGTTCCACAAGTTCCTGGTCCGTCATTTCACAGTAGCGAACGAAATGTATACATACAAAAATATACTTGGGTCTTAAGGCTATTTTTTATATATATATATATTGGAAATGGTCTTTTTCTATCTGTAGCTGAGGATGGCCAGCAGATGTTTCTGCACCCAGTGAACGTGCGCTGTCTGCTGAGACAGTACGGGAGCCTGGAGAACAGCCCTCAGACTATCACCGCCACTGTAGTGGAGATTGATGGACAGACCGTCACTGAGGTACCCGTTTCTCAAACATTCATGTCACAAACAAGTGCTAGCCGTTTACTGCTTACTAAAAACTTTGTACTGGAGCGAGAGAGTCTGAAGTCACAGCACTACTGAAGCAAGACGGATATATCTACAAGGTCTTGAACTGGTTTAGTAATGCCTACTGAATAAACTGATCTGAGAACTTGTTTTGTAGGAAATTCGCCGTCGGCATCGTTACCTCTCTCACCTGCCGCTCACCTGTGAGTTCAGCCTGTGTGAGCTCAACCTTCAGCCACCCGTTCTCTCCAAAGAGACTTTGGACAGCTTTGCAGGTACGTGCACATAAAGGTTAACCTATTCAACCTCGTCATCAAACTCGCATGAATCAGCAGACCGTAGTTTTGAAGAGATTTTCCATGTTTCAGTGTTTTTGAAAGAAGCCTTTATGCTCACAAAGACTGCATTTTAAATCAGACATACAGTACAACAGTGATGATGTGAATAAGCACCAACTAAAAGTAATTGTTTTGGCATATTTTAAACTCTATTCCTGTGAAAGAAATCATTTACAACCTTTAAAGACAAATCATTGGAATGTCCTGATTTCTTATCATTCTTAAAGAAGTTCACGCACTTCTGTCATGTACTCACCCTCGAGTAGTTCCAAACCTGTATGAATTTCTTTGTTCTGCCGAACACAAAGGAACACATTTTGAAGAAAGTTCTGAAGAAAGGATGTTTTGTTATACTTAATGGTGTCATCATTTCTGTTTCATTAATTGACTGAAATTGATGCGAGACGACAAAAAAATGAGGGAAATAAAGGATTGATGAATGATTTCTTTCTACCAAAAAAGCAAGGTCTTAAAATGATTTTTCACTTTCTGGCAGATGACTTGGAGAAACGAAAGCGCCTGAGGCAGAAGAAAGCAAGAGATGAAAAGAGAAGAGAGAAACGAATTGAAATCGAGGAAAATAGGAAACATGGGAAATGTGAGATTCTCTTGTCTAGTTTAATAATGATGTGCTCAAGCACAATAAGCAAGCTGTCCGATTGTAGCAAGTTCAGTTTCATTCAGACTAGTGCTGTACCTGGTGTGATGATGGATTTCTTCTCGTCTGTTCTTCAGATCCAGAGGTGCACATCGGGCTGGAGAACCTCCAGCACTTTCCTGCTTTTGGGTCTCCTCCTCAGAGCGGTTCACAGATGCCCCCAGAGCTCCTGCTGGGAATCCCGTCTCCTCTGAGCAGCAGCCCTTCATCAGGTAACACTCGCACTCTCTTGCCCTGTCCTTTAGTGGTTGGTGGTCTTTGCTTTATAGCTTGTCTTTATTTCAGATGGAGTGATGTTTCCTAATCTGTGTGAGCACAGCCCATCTCTGAGCGTAGCCAGTGTGGAAGAGGACTCTCACTGCATGTCCTTCGCTCAGGTTTGCCTAAATCACTTTCTTTCATGCTTATAACACAAAATCAACTTTGCAGCCTTCATGTGTTGGGACAATCATCACTAAAATTAAATTTCAACTTTTAAATAGTGATAAATCAAAGGCATCTTTAGAGTTGTGAGTAACTGAATGTACCATATTTATACGTGCAGATGCTAAAAGATGGAAAAGCCCGTGTGGATGCTGGGCCTAAACCCACCCCAAAGAAAGGTGAGTGTCTGGTCATGACTTGACTTTACTGTTGACTTACTGGCTACATTGATTCCTAATAGTGTCATGTAGTAGGGATTTTTAGTGAATTTTTTTTTTTTCCACAGCAGACATGTTCCTGGCCCCTCCTCAGGCAGACAGCGATGGAGAGAGTGACAACTCTGATCGGGTCCCTGTACCCAGTTTCCAAAACTCCTTTAGTCAGGCTTTTGAACAGGCTTTGTCACAGCTGGACCACGGAAATCCAACTCCAGCACAAGCTGTGCCCATCCCTGGTGAGAAAAACATTCATATTAAAGGGGATAATTCAAGTAAAAAGGAAAGTTGTCGTCATTTACTCACCCTCAAGCTGTTCCAAACGTGTATGAAGTTCTTTGAACACGAGATCATGAAGAATTTCCCCATTGACTTCAACAGGTTTTTTCATACTGTGGAAGTCAGTGGTGTCCATCAGCTCTTTTTTTGTAATATATATAAAATCACACTCAAATGGATTTATCCTGTTTCAGTCACTTTTGTTCTTAGCCATAATATTTGTTACCCATGTAACCGTTTTTCTTTCTGTTTTCTAGATGAGAAAGGGGGTAAGAAGAAGAAGAAAAAACAAAAGCTTCTGTTTAGCACCTCTATGGTTCACACCAAGTAAATACTGAAGTCCTCCCTTCACTCCTGTTTCTACCTTCTGCCTTATTCCTCCCGTATGCTTAAGTTTGATTCTGTCCCTCAGCTCCAGTTTCTCCAGGTTTTTTTTTTTTTTTTTTTTTCTCGCCCCTGTTGAATGAGACCCTCTCCAGATGTTCAGTGACCCGCAGGAAGTTCAGCAGCAAGCAGTGATCGTACAAGCTATAGACTCAGTATTATAGATCAGTCCCACAGTGTCCAGTGTTTCTTGCAGAAGGGACATATGCTGAAATGAAAGCTCTAGTGTGACGTGGTGCTAGTTTAGAGCTGGTACACCATTATTATCCAAAATCAGGGTGGAGAAAAATGACATGGTTGTTGGTTATGGGTTGCAGTTATATATTTTGGGGGGTGTCCTGAGATAGCAGTCAGCCAGCTGCAGAAATGTCCTGTCCCTCCATCATATCTAACACCTTTTGTACTTCAACCATGGTGCTTCGAGTCTGGGAATAAAACGAAGCAGAAAATAATGCACAAAGCGCAGAACACGTGGTGAGGATTATATGCATTTGAGTTCTTCCTGTCAGGCACATACTCACAGAAATATGCTGATTGTAACACATTCTTGCTTGTTTGTTTACATGCCACCACACGTTTTTTATTTCTGCTTAAGTTCTGAGTTCTAGATGTGGACTTGAGTCTGTATTCAACTCTTACCAGCTGTTATCATCTGTCCAGCCTGAGAACTGCCTTTCACAATCAGACACATTAATCATCTTTCTGCTGAAGATTTTAGTGGGACTTTTAAGCACTTGACTTTGTTAGAACCTCTAACTTTTAGACAGGTTTCAGATCTGCTCATGTTCAATAGCGTTCAGATGTCAGAGGTGTCACAGAAAGGCTATATGAAATGTTGTAAAGGGTTTAATTGTTGTTTTTTTTTTTTTTTTTTTTCTGACAAAACCTGTGATCCAGAACCTGCATATAGATTAAGTTGAATGAATAAAGGATTATTATGCACTGGCATTGTGTTCGTCTTATTTAGAATTGATTTTCTTTTAAAAACCGTTCACGTTATTGTGAACGTTTACTTCGAAATGTATTAGTTTTGGCTTTCTGATTTTAATCTTATTAACTGATTTGCAATAAAGTAGGTTGATATTGATTTGGGTGCTTTTCATTGTTTGTATGATCATTGTTTGCAATTGTTTTGTAGTGCTTGAGTAAAATTGGCTGTAGTAAAATTAAAGTTGTTTTGATGCGGATTCTGCGTGCTCTGACATGTGCCTGCAACACATTTGAAAAAAGCTATTGTAGGTTTTCCATGGCTTATCAAAATAATTATGAATATAATTAGCCAGCCATTTAACAGAAATTACATTTAAGTCATTTGGAGGTCATTTTCATTGATCTCAGTGGTTCACGCGCAACAGTTACCATCCATGTTGAATTAATACTTATATTCTCAGTAAAAAACAATAGTTTAAGATAATTAGCGCCTTTGAAAATATCATTAAATGATTTAATTCAGATTTGTTTTAATTGCTACGCAAAACTAAATCCAATTACCATAAAAAGTATAAATTTTTTAAAGACAATTTACAGCAATTTTAAACAGTTTCTAATATTAAAGTAAAACTGAATATTTTTACTTTAATATATTAAATTTAATTGAATTTTAAATCAAAGCCAAGCATTTAAAATATAATAAAAAGTCTGTTTGTCTTTGTTAAAGTTCTAGCATTTCATAAACATTCACACACATTCTATTCAGAATTCAGAGTGTATATAAATAAAGCACCATGCTCTTTATTTTCCAAAATGCTTTTATTGATTTTTCATGACATTTCTGCAAAATGAGCAGTTATACAATACACTGTTTTCTCACAGTATTACCAAACAAAGTCACAGATGTAAATTCCCCACCTCCTCTTTCATGTCAGTAAACTGTAAGGCTACAGGGTAAAAATCTAAATACAACACTTTGGTTTGGTTAATTTACTTTAAGCTTGTTAAATGCTTAAAAAACGGAAAAACTTCCAAATACTAAAGAGAACATAATTTTGCATGTGAATAAGAGGAGCGTAGAGGTTTTTAAGGACGTGAGGAGATGCATTTATGTAAATATGGAGCAGCAACAAAAGGATAAAATGGACAGTTCATCATGGAAGGATAAAAGGAGCAAAGGTCATGATCTGCCCCAGTTTTAAATGAATACACAACGTGTCAGACGGAGCAGATATGACGCCAGAGAAATGGCAGTAGACGGAATTAACAGAGAAATAGCAGTAGACGGAAATCATTGAAATAATGAACAACCAAAAAAATCATTGGATGTGTATTTAAAGCTCCAGGTACTTTGTCGCCATGGCAAGAATTGGGGCGCCTGTCGGGACACCTGGGAAAGGACCGCTGGATCCAGCGATGTCAATATGAGAGTAAGGCAGAGGTTTGTCCGAGTCCACTCCATGCTGTGGGACAGATGTCAATGGTCAACTTACGTAGTTTTACCAAAATGTTATGCTTTTATTAAATTCTAAACTAACAATACACCAATTTTGTGTTTGTCTACCTTATCCAGTCCAGAAGCCATGATGAGGAACGCAGCGGGCGTCTGGTGTCCGCGAGGTGTGGCGGATGAAGGCAGGTTATTGGACTGCAGGATCTCCTCATACTCAGACTTCCCTTTGTGGAACTCGTAATCCTCTCGACGAATGGTGGACACCTCGAACAGATCTCCCAACGCCTCTCCCGCTGACAAACAAACCAATTCCACACGAAATGAAGCAAGGTTTATAAAAGCAAAAACAAACGCTTCTTCGCTCTTCTTACCTTTCTGCCACTGTAGAGCGTTTCCTGAGCGGTGAGCAGCACCGTTGTCCATTATGATCTACAGGGACAGATAGTCATATAATATGCTTTCCAAAGCACAAAGATGCCGCACAAGTCAGGTCGGCAAGCAGCATATATCTGAATATCGTCGACACAGCAACAATACTGAAATCCATGGTGGCAAATAATTTGTCTGAGGAGCATAATGTAAGTAAATAATAATAGTCCGAGAACTGAGCCCTGTGGAACACCCTGTCTGAGTAAGACACAGTGACAATGGTTAAAGTACCACTGATTTGTAATAAACACTCTCTTTTCTCCGTCCTCAGAGGAGATGTAGGAGTAAGTTGTTGAAGTACTTACAGAGTAATGTGGTCCCATGGCTCTGACGGCATGTCCTGTCAGAGTGGCTATAGTGAAAAGATGAGGAGAAACTTCCTTCAGTGCCTAGAGAAACACACAAGAACTCATGTGTCATTCCAGTAGCAGATCTAGACAGGTGGAGGTAGAGGGTTTTAGAGAAACTCTGATAGCACACTGCAGGAGCAGCTTTCAGCGAACACAGAACCAGACTGTTTAAATGGTGAACAAGCACTAGTCTCGCTAGTCTGATGTTAGCAGATTGCATGTAATTGATTTTAGAGCATGTACCTGCTCCTTCATCTCACACAGCAAGTCCACCATGACCATTCTTCCTTCAGCATCAGTGTTTCCAACTCGGATTCTACGACCAGCACGAGACACCACCAACTCGTCTGCAACATAGCAGTCTGCCAAAAAAAAAAAAACATTAAACCCATATTTGACCCATACTTAGCCAAATACCCAAATAGGTCAACACATGCACACCAAACCGCTTACCAGATCCAACACTGTTTCGCACCATTGCCATCGCACCCACAACCTTCAGGTGTTTGGGCTTTAGTTTGGCTACGATCTAAAAAAATACACATGGATGTTAGACTAATCTTCTCATCAGAAAAAAAAAGAGCAGGTGGCTATGTGATCTGTACCTGGAAGAAGCCAGCAACCGCGGCAGATCCACATTTATCTCTGTGCATTCCAGCCATGATTCCTCCGGCCTTGATGTCGGCTCCACCGGTGTCATACGTGATCCCCTGACACAACATACAAGCTTCAAATGTAATAGAAACCCTTCTATACCTGGTGTCCGAGAACAGTTACCCTAAAACCCACCTTGCCGACCACCATGAGGGTCTGTTGAATGGGTCCTTCCCCACAGTACAGCAGCTTGATCACTCGAGCCTGGTGGCGCGGCACAGCTGAAGCACACATTCGTACGATTTAACAGGGTTTTTGAAAAAGTGGCAGCATTGAGAATAAGTTCAGTGTTTGCGATTAAATCCCTTACTGTTAGCACAGCGGTTCACCGCAGCCAAACAGGGATACTCCTTCTCCAGAGTATCCAGATTACTCACTACCGTCACCTAGCAAAGACATGGAGATAGTGAAGCATGACAAGACTTAGTGAGATGAGATAGCTTTAAATGTTCACGTTGAGGCTCACCGTTACAGGGGTATCCTTGAAAACTGCTTGCACATACTCCGCTACACGAGGGGCAGCCATCCGCTCCGGGTCAGAGCCGCCGATGTCACGATAGACAAACCTGTACCATTCACAAATGACCCTTTTTATAGAGTTTTGTGCACGATGGGGTATAGCAGATACATGGTTAATTCAAAAAACATTTCAAATCACAAACAAACTCATACCTGCCGCTCTCCAGAGCAGAGGCCAGCTCAGTAATGGCTTCTCCCTGCACCCGGTTCTTCGCCCAGACGCCCAGCATAGCCACCTTATGAGGGGACGACTTGTGCTCCCTCACCTCTAAAGGCTGATGACACAGAAAAATAACTTATGCTGGTACTGAATACATATACATGTATCATACATGTATGTAAAA
>JAUMHP010000294.1:3357795-3375855 GCA_032361065.1 Enteromius trimaculatus
GGTAGCCTAGTTGAGGCATTAAACTTTCATTTTAATTAAAATTGGCATTGAGCGCACAGACAATCAGGCCATAGGCATAGACAATCAAGATGGTCAGAACTTCACAAGACTAGTGATGGCTCGTTCTTGAACGATTCGTTCATTTTGAACGAATCTTTAATGTGACTCGGGAAGAAAGAGTCGTCTCGTGGGAGTGATTCGTTCAGTCGCGCACGGCTCAGGCTGCACGGGGCTGTCACATGATGAACGAACGACTCGAAAAACCCGAAGACTCGAGAGACGAACGAATCAATTCTGTTTTCTGGCTCAGGCTGCATAGGTTAACATTTCAGCAGCAAAATTATTCCAGCACCTTACGATGTGAGTAAGAGTGAAGCTGAAATAGACTAGCCTTTCTTGTCGCTGTCAATATTTATTTGAATAATGTTCATGTTTATATTTCACTTTATACTGCACTTTTTAAATTGTCTGTTTTTAAAAGAGGGCAAAAATAACTTAAGTGTTCTTTTTTAAAAAATAAATGTGGTGTTTTGCCTTAATCTGTATCTTTTTTTTACATTTAATATTGTTTCTGTACCTTGATAACTTGGCAAATGACCTCCTGCTATGTTAGAGCTCACATACAGTACTGTACAGTAATACTGATTTATCGAAACCGAACCGTTACCGTGGCCAGACAACCATGATACAAACCAAACCATGGGCATCCCTAATACATATAAATATATATATACATAATAAAATATTTTTGGTTTTACTGTATTTTAGCTTGTAAGATAATTACTGCATTGGTTAACCAAAGAGACAATGGTAATACTTTAGTATAAGGACTAACTCTCACTATTAAGTAGCTGCTAATTAGCATGCTTACTATTAACATATTCTGCATGACCATATTCTACATCACTAACCATCCCAGTACCTAAACTTAACAACTACCTTCCCTAGAAAAAAGTAATATATTTAAAATATATTTATTTCATACTAAGTATAGTTATCTATTGACATATTTACTGACAGATAACCCGAGACCTACTGATATAAAAATGTCAATTAAACTTTATTCAGAGTATTAATTGTGCACAATGCATATTTCTTATTAATAAGCCTAAAATGTGTGTTCATGTCGTTTTTAATGAGGATTGCGTAATATTGTCCTTTAAAACGTAAAATATTTAAAGTGTCCCTAAAGTATACTTGCAATAGTTCCACTTTAGCACAAATATACTGAGTATGTCTTTAATTGGACTGCAGCACTACAGTACTTCCACACAATTAAAGTACTTGACTTTAAGTATACCAGTTAATATACTAAAAGTACCATTGCATGTAATTTTATCAAGTACATAAATATGAAAATGTATTTGTAGTATACGAAGCATGAAAATAATGTAATTCAAATACATTTATTTTTCATTAGGGTTACTATTAATAAACAGCAAATTAGGAGTTTATTGAAACAAAAGCCATAGTTCATGGTTAGCTAACAGAAAGAACTGGACCTTAAAATAAAGTGTGACCAGAAATAAATGACTGACCCTAAACTTATGAACAGTATATATTTCGAGAGTTTTAATGTTTCTACTGCAGAAAAAAAAAAAGTTAAATTGCGAACTCAAAACCATGACTTCCTTTCTTATTTTAAAAACTTCCCACACACTTTAATATATATATATATATACACTTTCAAAGTAAAAAGTTTTTCACAGAAAAGTGTTAAATTGCTACCTCCTGCTAATCATCTCCTTCTGCGCTCCACAAAACGATATCACTTTAAGTAAATATTCCTTTTAAGGCACAGATTGTCAATAAATACTGGGACATGCCGCCATCTAAAAAAAGCGTAGCGGTTGCTTCGCCCCTTTATCTGTTCGCTTTATTCGACATAGCTGTTAAATAAAATCCATGCGTGAATTTTAAATGACTTTTAATACAAACACCAAATGGCTCAAATATGATTTATCTGGCTGGCCGGCTGCTCTGAGATTTAGATTGATAGATTCGCTCAGGAGGGGTTCGATCCAATAACCCTCTGATTACTGCTCCATTAGCCCTGCTCTCCACGATGTGCCCACTGGGACCAGTGCTGCTGGAAACAAGCTTAGTCATCTGCAGTTTTCTAAAAAGCTCTTCATAGCACGTGGGGAGGGGGGGGGGACTATGCTCTTGAGTGTTCATTATTTTTCTCTCCACTCCTAATCCCTTTTTTCGTGCTATTCCTACCGTAAGTAACATGTTCGCTCTGAAATCCCTTTGATCGTCCCTCAT
Organism: Enteromius trimaculatus; assembly: GCA_032361065.1. Classification (NCBI taxonomy): domain Eukaryota; kingdom Metazoa; phylum Chordata; class Actinopteri; order Cypriniformes; family Cyprinidae; genus Enteromius; species Enteromius trimaculatus. The sequence goes on from JAUMHP010000294.1 coordinate 3,360,064, forward strand.
GATATGGGTTTGTGAAAGCAGCGTCTGAGGTTTTCAGGTGAGCCTAAATCTGTGTACTTCCCCCGTCTGCCTCTGGCTGTTTGTCCTTTTATTATCTTCAATAATCCTTTCATCCCTCCCGTTTTCTCACCAGACTCTCCGGGGTGCATTGGGAACAGCACTGTCCAACCATCGGCCTGAACCTGCCCAGGAAAGGAGCCACGCTTTTTAACTTCCTCTTGATTTTCACACCCCACGGCAGCTACCAAAGAAGAAACACACACACACACACAAAAACATATAAAACGGTTTGCTGGGACACAAAGAAAGGAATAAACCAAGCGGCGTTGGGAGTGATAAAACCGTCAGCACTTTTCCACATATTTCAAGCTGAGATAAGAAACAATGCTCTAGCCCTTGTTCTGAACGCCGGGATGCGACGTGTTCCAATTTTATCGCTTCTATCATCGCTCCATTTGTTTCACATTTTCCAACATCAAAGCAGGACGGATCAATGTTTGAATGTGAAGTCTATTCATGAGAGGTATCTACAACCGTGTCGCAATTGAATCGCAATCAGTTTGGGCCTTTGAGACAGAATGGCGTCCCCTGAAAGATTACTGAAGATGACATCCATTTAAATTGATAGTAATCATAACATTTTAGCACAGACGTATACGAGACATGGCTGGAGACAGTAGGACTGATTTCTCGTCATTCAGAGCGGTCTCAACAACGGACGCTCTTACATAGTCTCTAATCATCAACTGTGTGGGAAATATCACTTACAGCAATCAATTATTAAATAAGACTGCATAATGGATAGGGGGCTCCAGCACCCAGGTTAATTCTTTTAATCTTCTTTTCAACGGAAAAATAATTTCTGCTGGTAATGTTTCATTAGCCCGGGCTCGCAGAAACCCGCTGTCTGTCTTTTGAGTAATAAAAGTACGAGAATATAGTCTGACGTCCAGAGGAGCTGTACTGTTTATATTAAAATTGGCTACAGCTCATAATTCGGATGAGAATTTGATGCTTTGGCTTTATAATAAGAAATATAAGTTGTTGTTTTTTCTTAAACAAATAAACACAAAAAAATATACATAAAACCATTCAAAGTAAATTACTAAATATTAAAATTTATTAAATCATTTTTTGAGAAGCATTAACAAATCTCACTTAGATTTTAAACCATCTTTGAAGGTGGTTTGGCACATGTTGTGAACAAGGCCTCAATAGAGATTTCTAAGCAGGCACCACTGGGAGTACTTCCTTATGTTCTAATGGGACCTTCTGCCACATCTTTGGCTAAAGGTGAAGCCTTTAATTTTTCAATTGAAACATTTTCTGACTGGTCATGTGGGAAGTGTATATTCATAAAAAGTGTTTTTCATTAATTCCCTAACTCTGGAGGCCCGCCGCAGTTTAATAACACACTAAAAAAATAAACATTCTCGTAATAGTATAAATGATCTCTAATCTCACTAATCTAGTGTTTTGCGCGATGGGAAAGCATTTTTCAATCGAACTAAAATCAAAATCGCAATATGGCTTATTGCGCTTATGAAACTGCAAAAGGCTGTGATTTAATTAAATAAGCTCACAGTCTAATGCGCTGAAGGATTCAGAGCGACGTGTGGCATGCAAGCAGCTCATGAGCCAATGTTTTTATTGTATCGTGTTCACAATGCTGCTAACTCCATCTTTCCACTTTCCATGTGCTCCATCTTCCCACTTGCATGCACTTGGCAGTACAATATGTGCCAGTTAAGCTTTATTTTCACATTCTCATATTTCTGGGTGGAAATATGATACAAGGTATTCAAATAATTATTATTATCAGAACAGAAATTGTTTTTTGGAGGTTCTATGCATTGGTTGTTGACTGACATTTAATATGTAAGGAAGATGAATGGGGTTTTTTTCAGTTAGTTGTAAGAAATGGACAGAATTTAAAGCCAGAGACACAGTGTGATTTTCAGCTGTCGCAGACCAAAGACTGGCATAGTGAAACAATAACAGTGATTTCTGATTTCACAGACTTTCGTCTGGGACAGCTAATACTCATCCAATGTGTCTGTATGACTGGAGAAGTCCTTCCTAGAAAGAAACATATGCACAGATAACCCGGTTGCAGTAAGATCTATAATGTGCATTTAGAAAAAAGAAATGTGATGACTTTTTATGATGACTTCATGTTCAAAATTATTATTATTATTATTATTTTGCAAATGTAGTGTAAAATAAATGTTAATATTTTATTTTACACTGCAGTTGTATTACAATTGTTAATATAATATTCATTCAAATTATTATTATTATTACTACTACTACTATTAGTCAATAAAGACTTTTTCTAGAGAACACCAAAACCTTTATGTTAAATTAAATAAAATTTGGGAACACTGCCATAACAAATCATTTTGTACATGAAGTATAAATTACAAATAAAATCAAATCAAAAATAATTAAATAAAAAACAATAATAATAATAATAAAAATTATATAAAAATAAAATATATATATATATATAAAAATAAAATAAAATAAAAAAGGGAACACTGCCGTTTTGTACAATGGTTCTGTCCTCACTTGCATTACCTAGAATTGGCTCTGTGCAAAAAAAAAATGTTCTCTCCAATCTAATAGACTGTAAAAAAAAAAAAAAAAAAAAAACTGGGAAATTGCTCACTGAACCCATGCTCAGAAATCTATGTGTATTTCAGAGTAATATGATAATTTGGTCAAGCCACCATCCGGTTATTACTTTATGGTACAAAACAACAACTCCATTCAATCTGACAAGTTTTCAACCTCACTCCTGACATCCATGTCTTGCATCAATTATCTATATATATATAAATGATATAATGAGATCACAAAGGTTCCACATGATTGACTCCTGACAGCGTGTGTGTGTGTGTGAGCGTTTTGGCCGTGTGTGTGCATTTATTAACAGAATCCAGAGTTACCTTATGCTTACCTGGTGCTGTGCTTTGAATCTGATTATGATAATCACCATCATTACAAACACAGATAACATTTTTCAATCTGATACAGCAACGCTAATGAACCAATCAAAAACGGAATACATTTGAGGTCATTTTCATCAGCGTTTGATGGGACGCAGCTTCTGTGGGAATTTATCAAAGAGCTTTCTGACTTTGTTCACACCGCATCCAATTTCAGCTTGTTTTTCAAACAATTTGCAAGTGATGAAATCTGATCTTTATGTTCAGACGGTGACGTCACCATCTACAGCGGTTGCCATAGCAATGACATGGCCAGGACGGACTACTTTGAAATTTAATACGTTCGTTCGCCAATTTGAGTCACATTTCAAGCTCATTTACTGCTGTTCGCATAAACTACTAATAAGATTTGAACTAGATAGAGATAAAAGATTTTTTCTGCCTACCTGAACAAAGCTTTTGTGGTCTACAATGTTCTTTTCCCATCTAAACACGAGAATCAGCAAAGACGTATGTCACATTCTTATGTTTCCCGCTCTGTTACACAGTAGCTCATTATTTGTGTTATGAATCCAACCTGCCCTAGAAAAACAGGACTACTAGATGATCAAAGACATAATCAAGAACTCTCAAGTGGACTGACTCTGAGATAATCTACGTACGAGTACTGTTCAGGTGAACTGAAAGTCAGCAGCTCTTCGGGGGTAAAGCAACACTGCCAACAACAGCTGGGAGAAGATGGGATGGCGTTTAGACTAATCGTCTGCAGCTGGTCTGAGTTATGAATTCAATTTAGCTCTAGAAAGTAGACGGGTTTGGAGAGAGATGGGATGAGTGAAAATATGACATTGAGAGAGGTGTGTGTGATGTACTGTTGACAGACAGTTTTATGGGGGTCTATATAACATACAGTATAATGACTGGACAGTATTGACAGCTCAAGTTCAGACCAGTATGATTTTATTAAAAAAAAAAAAAAAAAAGTTTTTATTCAGCAAGTTCTTGAGCAGCAAATTATTATATTAGACTGACACTGAAGACTGGAGTAATGACGCTGAAAATGCAGCTTTGCATCACAGGAATGCATCACACTTGAAAATATGAAAATACACCTGACCCTCCATAGACAGCTATACAACGGAAATGATCCCAGATGCAGAAACGAGGTAAAAACACCAGTAAAACAGTCCATGTGACATCAGTGGATCAGCTTCGCCTTTGCTACACTACGAGAATGATTTTTTTTTTGCGCGAAGAAAACAAAAATAACAATTTAACATCATCTACCATTCTTCTCCCCTGACAGACGTCTTCTGCCATTTTAGAGAGCATCACAACCCGACACGTGACGTACGTAATCTGTGGTTGTTTACACCAAATGAAATGGCAGAAGACGTAAGCAATGTTAGTTTTGTTTTCTTCGCGCAAAAAAATATTCGCAAAACTGAAGTTGAGCCACTGATGTCACATGGACAGCTTTACTGGTGGTTTTACAATGCTTCTAGATCTAAGATCACTTCAGTTCTTTTACCATTCAAAACCGAAAATATTATCTCAACCTCATGTTGTTCCGAACCTTTAATATTCACCTTCTGAACACCAATTAAGACATTTCTGACAAATTCCGTCCATAGACAGCAAGGATCACATTCAAGGTCCAGAAATGTAGGGCATTGTTAAAACAAGGACATTGTTAAAATAATGCAATGTAATGTAATGTTATAAAGCTACAACAAAATACTTTTTGTGCACAAAGAAAACATAATGACTTATTCAACAAGTCTCCTCCACGTCACCCAGAAGAAGCACTGGGCACAACCATACACGTTTACCATGAATTAATAGAAATGTGGGATTTTCATTTTGAATTATATTTTGGCCATATCACCGAGTCCTTGCTTGAAGTTGCTTTTAATCTAAACTTTCTGAAATCTTTTGTAACATGCATTCTGTTCTATCCAGATTTATAACAGCAAGATGTGCCATGTAAAATCAAACGTCTTACCGCAGGGCTCTTGGGCTGGAAACTGGAAGGATTTTCGCTGACTGGGTCCATAATTCTTTCGAGTTGCTGCCCTACCATCAGAAGAAATACAGATTATAAAAATTGCATATCAGGAGGTGCGTTTCGGTAGCTCTGACTGATACAAAACACGATAGAAATGATGCAACAAGAAGCAACGCGCATCTTTAAATGAGAAATAGAAATTGTAGCTGATTACTGAAGCTGATTAGCTGTGGTCACAGTAAGGGCTTCAATCTCTGCTTTTCCATTCCTCAGCAAAAACAACAGCATATGGGTTTGCAATGACAAGGGAGAATACGTAATAACAATTTTCACTTCTAGACAACCTCTATGATCTGAAAAACCAAACATACAACACAGCAGGGACACTGAGACTGAATTTAAAAGTATAAATGTTTTTTTAGTGTTTTTTTTTTTTTCATGACAGTGTATCCTTCTAGAAAATTGCAGGAACGCGTGTTGGAAGTTTTCAAGCTGTATAAATGCGTCTGCATTAATATTGAAATCCAGTGAGCTTTCCCTGTCCAATAATAACAGTGCACGCATAAACAAGACCAGGCCTAAAATCTCATTCTCTCCAGCACCCTCAAAAACTTCATTATCCCTATCTCTCTCTAAAGCCGAGTGTGCCAGGGCAGAATATTCTGTTCATCAAACATTGCCCCTATAGCTACAATTATTTAATGTCCGGCCATCTCCATATCTCTAGTTAGTCCCGTTTTCATTTCTCATGGCTCTTCTCCACATTTGCCTCAGCATTCCAGACATAAACACAACTATGCGTGTTTAATTTAGTGCATTATTATCTTATGAAATGTGTCAGAAAGCATTTCTGACCCTTTTAAACCTGTATGCCTATTATTCTGTGGAACATAAAAGACGATACTTTGAGAAATGTTGCCATACGGATCACCAGAACATTCTTCTGAAGTAGCATGTAGGTGAGTAAATCTTTTTTGGTGAACCATCCTTTTAAAATCAATGTGTTTATTGCTAGCAACCTGAATAATAATAAATCCACTTTAATGGCACAAACATTTGAAGATAACTATCACCCCAACGAGTACTAAAGTTTGTTACCATCAAAGCAATAGAAGAGTGCACATTAAGTATGTTCAAGGGACCTTGCATCTGCATACTGAAGTACGTTTCTGGCCTTGGTTCTTTCTCATTATTCAATTTTCATTCAAACATGAGCCAAGGGAGAAACAACAATGCCAAAAGCTCTGGCAGAAAATGGAGATGGTACCTTCAGGTATCTGACTTTAAAAAATGATATGCACTGATGTATGTGTATATATATATATATATAAGGCTGGTGAGTCATTTGCTGTTATGCAGTATCTTTTGAACTCAATGACTCCGTAAAACTTTACTTTCATGAATGTGGCCATTCACTTGTGTTTTTCACACTCCATTTACTTAGTAGCACTCATTTCACTACTAATGAGCACTTTGCATGCAGCACAAATACATTTACTAAGTAGTTTTGTTTCATGATTCAATATATGTTGTGTATTCTAAACCATTCCTTGGGAAATTTGCAGACTGTATGAAAGTTACTGTCACCATAGGCATTTTCTTAATTCTTTCCTAACACAGTCTGGTCGTTCTGATAACGGATCAGCAGCATAATTTACAATGTCACTCAGCTCGCCTTGGCAATGTGGCGCAGGTATGATGTGTTTATTATGATGTACGTAAGACAGCGCGGGATGTCAGTGTGCGCAGTTTAGTTTGTAGAACAAAAAGTGCATTTATTGATGTGCATCTTGAGACAAAACAAAGGCACTGATATGTTTTAAGATCAGTCAGCGCAAGTTTATTTTAGTTGAAACAGCTGAGAATTACAGTTTAGTCTGGGACTAGGCCTAAGCCTTGTCTGTGAAAGCGGGGGACAGAGAATCAGAAATTCGTATATGATAGGAAATAAGCAAACTATTTGGTCAAAAGCCGTTTAACTTTAATGTTCAATAAAAATAAAAAACGAGGCTTAACTTTGGCCTCATCCAAAACTATGTGCTTGGGAACAATTAAAGACTGCCTGTTAAATACACCCATAATGTTTAACAATTACAGAGACATCAGAGCCAGTGAAATTTGCAACTGGATCTGATGTTTCTGAAATGTAAATAACTGATGTGAAGTCTAAATAACTAGCTAGTATTTTGAAAACGATGCGGGTTTTCTCCGCTGTGAAATGCATTCTGGGAACTTGTCTGTCTCTTGGCTGCATTCTGGGGAAACTTAGCAAGATGTGAACTTTGAACTGGAACAGTATCAGAGCATGATGTTTCACAAGAACACTGAGATACTCCTGACTCTTAATAAAGCTGTTTCAACTGAACAGCTGGAATTATTTCTATGTATTAGTTTTACTGTTGATTTTATTATTATTTTTTTTAGACAGATTTTAAGTAAAAACACTGCACAAAGACTTATGCTGTACTATACTTCCCCACAAATATCTTCCCTGTGGGATGTTCTGTCATCATTTACTCCCTTTGCAAATTAGTTTGACTTTATTTATGCCTTGGAGCACAAAAATTACATTCTCAGTCAGTCGCTGTTCACTTTCATCATATTTTTCCCTCAAACACGTGAATGGTAGCTGAGATGAAGCACCACAGAAGACAAGTCATACATGTTTGAAAAACATGAGGGCGAGCAAATGATGGCAAGCTTGGCAACACGACTGTCTCTCAGAAAACGGCATTTTTTTTGCGTAACTGGGTGACTTTCATCACAAGAAATGAAATGGTTAAAAGATACATGATTATTTCAATCTTAAAAAAAAAAAAAAGTAGATAAAAGAGAAAAAATAAGACATATGAAAACGTACTTCATGACAATAATGACCCGTGTATGTTTTATTTTACCACACACCAAACCCGTATCACTCACGAGACTGATGACGAGCCTCGAGCATCTGAAGCTCGTGAGTCAGCGCTGCTTCACGCGCACAGGTCAGCAACGGCGCACGCGCAAAATCAAAACACACCGCTCAGCTGCTCCTTCCTTTTTCATCTAGGTCATGACTCACTTTAGAAAGCTACTTTGATGATAGTATTATTTATAATGTGAACGATATAATATAAACGATGATCTACTGATCCCCAGCAGTTCAGTAGAAAAACATTGAGAGCACGCTGTTTACAAAAGCTGTCTGCTTCTTTGACGGACTAAACGGCAACAGCTCAAGGGTACGAACTCCTTTAAAATGTCGTTATCCATAATGAAGATTTAGAAGTGAGAGAAAAAAAAGTAATTTCCCAATCGACCCAGGCTCTTTTAATAACATACCAACGCCTCAAGCGGTAAAATGTAAAGTAACATTAGTCAAGAAATGAGGCTAGTTCGGCCGGTGCATGCTAAAGTCCGCCATACTCTAAAAACCAACCTACATTTCACCATATGCACTTTAATCTACAATATAAAAATAACACTTTGATCAAGTACAGAAAGAATGAGTAACACGCATCACTCACCTGCTGCGATTAAAGTTGCTGTTACTTGTGCAGTTCATCAGTTCATCGCCCCCTACAGGCGAGGAAAATCAGCGTTATTAATCTGCATTCATTTGTGCTTTTACAGATTAATTCATTTATATTGCATTTTTTAAAAAGAAGTCTCTTATGCTTAACAATGCTGCATTTATTTGATCAAAATACAGTAAAATTGTACTAAAATTGTGAAACAGTAATATATTATTAATATATTATTAAATTCAGAAAATTCTGCTTTGCCATTACAGGAATAAATTACATTGTAAAATATGTTAAAATAGAAAACTGTAATTTAAATTGTAATAATATGTAATAATATTTAACAATACTACTGTTTTTTTAAAGGCAAATATGTCTTGTTGTGCACAAGAGACTTCATATATTATATTATATTATATTTAGTATATATGATCATGCACCATAACATCATATAGGGTTATGGGATAAAGAAAGATTAAATCAAATTTGATGTAAAACAAACAAGTTTCTGGTGCATAACCTTTCTATTATTCTCTTTTTTCAAGCCCCAAAACTTTGTTTTCCCTCCTTGTTGTGTTGTCTTTTTCATTCTGTAAAGATTTCATTATTTATTTTATTTTTGACATTTTTTGATTTGCCCTTCGTCTTGTCTTATTTATTTGAACAGGATTACGCTGGTTCAGATGTCTGCGTGATGAATAAGTCATCGTGTCTGCCTACCTGTCCAGGAAATTGTAAAAAGTTCCCTGTTTGTTCAAAGGACATCTTGAAGCCCAAGCCTCCATCTTATAACCTTTGTTCAGGTTTGAAAATGTTTGCAAGGTTACCATCACTTCACCTCACAACACGCCAACTGGTAATTTCATTATAATACTTCTAAAATGAAATCATTTTGAAAGGTTTTACAATATGTTTGATTTCACATCACTGAGCCGCTCATCCAGAAATCACCACGTCTTTTTCTTCTTTTGATTCAGTGCCATCCTTTGGCATAAGATAATGTCCTGATACATAAAAGGCCAGCTGCCTAGGTAATAAGAGATGCTCGCTGATTGCATTAGCAAACACGTTTCATTTCAGTCCAAAAGCACAAACTCAATCGTAGTGGATTTGGTATTACAGGCAAAACATGAATAAGTTGATATAATAAGGGATTAGACCTGATGATTTTTCAGGAAGACTTGAAGTGCTTCCGATTTCCTGACATAACGTAATTGAAATAGGATTTACATGAATTGTACAGATTTTAAAAGAATCTAGGCAATTATAAAACAAAGACCGACAACAAACAATAAAGCATTTCTGATGTCTGACAAAAAAAAGCAGATGAGTGTATTGAAAATATCTTATTATGCAAAAGAATCAAACTCATTGTGTTTCTGAAGTACATTCCTTGTTTGTCTTTCATATTCTTAATGCATTCATACTTTTTTCCTCAAACAGCTAAACCATACAGTACCTGGTGCTTACAGGGCAAAAGGTATTTGTGGTTCAGAAGACAAAGGCACTACACAGATACCTAGTGCAGATAGTATCGACTGAAGAGGCCTCAGAATAGCTGAAGTGTTGTGAGTAACACTGCGTAAGTGTGTCTGTAGCCCACATGTATGTTTATATAGGTGTCATTGGGAAATTTCATGATGTCTATATCAGACATTGTCCAAGAGGTTTATTTTTTACACAGTGCTGGTACTTGTACCTCTTGCACATCGTAGGATGTGTGTTTACCGCTCTGTTGTGTGTGTGTGCATGATGTAGGTGTAAAGGTGGGTGCTTACAAATGAGATATGACCTTGCCTGTTGAAAATAACAATATGTTCTCACTTTTGTCTCTTTCCTGTTTTGTTTTTTTTTCGTCCTCACCCTTAGACCTCTTAGTGATTTTTGCTTTTTATGTATGGAAAAGCACTTTGTATTCGGCAGTTGTCCCAACCTCTCCAAAAACATTCATCATCGCCCACATTCGTACTGTAAATATACACATTCAGAGGAAAAAAAAAGGTTTTCAGCAATGGTTTTTATTGCTAGTTTAGGTCTGGGTGATGTGTTATGGCAACTTTTTAGTTTTTTTATTTAATTATTAATAATGCACCATGCCTACATGTGTTTTAGATATAAAATAATAAGAAAAATGCAAAAAAGAAATGGAAAGGGGGAGTAGAAAAATATTATACAGTCAAAATAAATAAATTATTGAAAATTATGAATTACAAGTATAACTTCTCATTATTCAAACGTTATATTTAGTAAATGTAAAATATCTACTTAATCTACTGATTTAATTGTGCTGATTTCAAATGTTTGTGATGCAATCTTCCCAATCTTCCAAGTATAATAAATTAAAATATTTCAAAACTTAATCAACACATTGTTTATAATTTAAAACACACCATCATTTATGCTCCAAAACAATTTATTACATGCTGAAATATAGGCAATCAAAGGCCCCAGGACTTTAAACCAAAAATGAATCTTTTGTTATCGTTTACTTGATGGTGTCCAAAACTAGCTGACTTTCTCTATTCTGTAAAACACAGAAGACATGTATTTGTTTTCACACAGTGCAAGTCAATGAAAACCAGAAGAAAGATTGTCATACAGGATTAAAACGACACAAGGGTGAGTACATTGTAACATTTTTGGATGAGCTATCTCTTTTAATAACTTCCACCAAGCCTTCTGTCTAAAATTATCTTGCATAAACAACTAAAATGGAAATGTTCCAGAAATGTTGGGAGGTTTTTTTAAATTTTAATAAAATAAAAACTAAAACATTTTCAAATCGAATGAGCCAATATTTCATTCACAATAGAACATAGAGAACATAACAAATGTGTTAACAGTCAAATTCGACACTTTTATCCACAAAATAAGCTCATTTAAAATTGAATGCCAGCCACAGGTCTCCTAAAAGTTAGCACGGGGACAACAAAGAGCTAAAAAAAATTAAGAAAATTTGAATAGAACTTTAAAAAACAACATTCCTCAAAGTCACATTGCAAAGACTTTGCAAATCTAATCATCTACAATACATAAGATCATCGGAAGATTGAGAAACTGGAGAAATCTCTGTGGTACAAGGTACAAGGCAGAAGATCTTTGGATGCCCGTGGTCTTCAGGGCCCTCGGACGACACTCATCGGCACGATTCTGTGATTGACATACTAAATGGGCCCAGGAATACTTCCAGAAACCACTGCTGGTAAACACAATCTGCCGTGCCATCTGCAGATGACAGCTAAAGCTCTATCATGCAAAAAGGAACCCATTGATGAACATGGTCCAGAAGCGCCATCATGTAATGTGGGGTAAGGCTCATTTAGGCCCTGTTTACACTAATCCGGCATTTTCAATGAGAGAATTTTGTAAACGAGTACAAATTTAACATTCACGGACGTCATGTTCCCTGGGCTAAAGACGAGGAAGACCTTACAGCTTGTTATCAGCATTCAGTTCAAAAGCCAGCATCTCTGATTGTATGGGGAGCATACTATATGAGTATAGTAAGTCCATACTATATGAGCAGCTTTGGAAAGCACTATAAGTGCTGAAAGGTATATAAAGGTTTTATAGCAATATATGCTCCCCTCCAGATGACGTCTGTTTTAGGGAAGGTCTTGTGTTAGGTTTCGTAATAGAAGTCCAGGTGCTGAATTGGCCTCCTGCAGTCCAGATCTTTCACCTAGAGATAACATTTGGCACATCATTAAACAAAAAATACATCAAAAGGACCACAAACTCTTCAGCGGCTGGAAACCTATATCAGGCAAGAATGGGACCAAATTCTGAATCAGAACTTCTCAATTTAAGAGTCTGTTATGTTATCTATGTCCAATAGTAAACAAAATGTTGGCTCATGTGATTTGAAATTGTGCAAGTTTTCATTTTATTCAAATTTAAATAATGTCCCAACATTTTCGGAATTCGGGTTGTAAACACTGCAGGCCGCCGTGTGAATAATTTTCCAATACTGTCTGATGAAATTCGCACAGTAAGATAAATAAAAAGGCTAAGTTTACTAAGAGTTATGGATGTGCTTCTGATACAGAGTTTAATGAGTGTGGGCCTGTCTTGTGATAAAGACAAAATCGCATGCAATTCCTAAAACTGAAGAGAATAAGTTTGTGGATCGAATCCAAGTGAGAATGAGTATTGAGTAATGCACTGGCAAACGTACCCACACAATCAGTGATACGCACTACCCAGCACACATCAATAGGTTAAAGCAGGGCTCTTGGCATCCCAGGATACTTAGAAACCCTATTAGTATCGAACAAGTTTCAGCACAAATATATGTGGGGGACTAAAGCATGATAAACAGAGTCTGTGGATGTTTGTGTGAAGATAAGAGTTCCTGACACCACTAATACCAAATCAGCAAACTAATCCAGCCTCAGCTCATCATTATCCAGTAGACTGTTTCCTACGCCACAATTCCTGTGGGCTCTGATGAACCATTGAGAATCGGAAATTGATTGGGATTGGGAATCATTGGCATGGAAGGTGGGTTGCTAATTGTATAGTGGTAATTAATGTGGGAAAGAGAGGTTGCGAGCAGGCCTGTAACTGGAGGATTGCTGTAAGAGGGATCTAATTACTGCAGATGACATGAGGGGATAATGACCAGTGGGTTACTGATTTTACTCTGTGTGTGTATCAGAATGTAATGAATGGCTTTACAGTAGTGTTTTCAGAGTTCTCAAAGTCTCATGGTGTATATAATCATGCCGTTAAACAAACTTCCTCTCAGGGTCAAAAAACAGCAGCTTTGTTTTGAAACATGGTCAGAGCTTAATGATGGGTTGAGCAAGTTTCATGTGTCCTCGGAAAAACTTCTCAGAGGAGTTATCACCAAAGATGGATCGTATATCAGTCCATCATATAGTGATAATCAATGATAATTCATTTAATAAAATAAACGATCATTTATACATTTATAATTCAAATTATATAAATTATATATAATTTATTATTATAATTTATTACATAAATTATTTAATATAAATTATCATTTATATATATATATTTTTTTATAAATTAATAAATTATTAAAATAAAATAAAAAATATTATTAAAAATAATAATAATAAAAATAGAATTAACAAAATAATTGTATTTTAAAAAAGAAATAATACTACTGCATTGATAAAAATAAATGTGGAATTAACATACAAATCAAACACTATTTAAAATATATATCAGTATTTTTATGAAAACAAATTGCTCAAAAAATCTGATCTGCTAATTGCAAAATGCAAAACTATACATACAATTATTAAATAATTATGAAGAGGATTAAAATGCATTACTTTTAATACAATAAAATAATAGTATAATACATTTAAATAAAATGAAATAAATAATGTATTAAATTAATAAAATAAAGACATCATGTATCTGTGAAGCATCTTCACTATAATTGTTCAGGAAAGCCTTGTGAACTTGTGTTGTGTAACAGGAACAACATGTTTGTAAAAAGATTATTAAAATGAATTCAACAACTTATGAATGAATGAGTACAAAATAATTTTATTTCTTGAATAAATACAACTAAGCTGTGAACAACACGGTGTGTTTAGCCTAGTTTTTGTTTTTTTTCTCTGAGCTCACACACAACAGCATAAGTTTACGTCAAAAGGCCAGACTGAAAATCCCCTTTAAAACCCCTTTGTATCTGATGACTACTAAACTCATTCACAGCCGTAATTTTTAATGCTTCTTTATCTTTTCTCAATTATGTTTGATGTATTCCTTAAACAGAAACACAGTCACAACATGTTACTTTGCAAATTAGCAGGCCGTCTGTAGTGACTGCAGAGGCTGGTATCTACAAATAGGAGCCTTGTGGAAAAATATCTGTGATGCGTAGATTTCCCAGGCAAAAAACACCAAGCAATGTGCGTGGAATTTGATTAAGCATGCACACAATTGATTCTCCTTGGGTGATTTCACAGCATAAAGGCACTGGAGGTTTTCCATTTGTGCATTTTAAATAATCTTGGCCTACTCCTGTCAGATCATCATCATGTACGACTGCTTCCCTATCAATTTTCGGACGTTCCTTTTGAAGGATTAATGGTTATAGTCTTGAAAAACAAGCTGGTATAAATATCTGGACAAGATGTGTTTTCCATTTTCTCGCTCTCTCTCCCTTAAAAGCTCATCTCTCCAATGTCATGTTGTCCTGTGGGTATTTTATTTTTTTTTAAATAGCATTGATTTGTGAACAAAGTGCATTTGTAAGCACTTGCAAAGAGCTGAAATACCTTCGGATGTCTGTTTCAATGTGGGGTTTTGTACAGAGAGACTTAACTTCACGGGTAGCCTACTTTATCAAACTTTATCTCATAAATTTATTACATTTCCCCCTCCCTTTCATAGCTATTTACTTCCCTTTTACATCATCTACGATCCTGCTGATCTTCTTCACGCTCTGATTAAAGCACTGATATGTTCATGTGAATGCAGGGGTTGAAGGGTGACCTTTTGGTCATATAGCATAAGCTGTGCAACACTTGACAATCAGCCATCTATGAGAGGCAGTGTAAAGAAATAGCCTTGCCTTTCTGTCATGCTGTCACACTGATTGCTAATGTATGCATGCCAGTGATATCACTCTCAGCATACAGTATGATAAAGACAACTTTCAGCTGAGGTTTCATCAGGCATGATACGAGTCTCTGTTTACTTTGAAGTTTTTATCTTACATTCTGGCAGCATAACACTTTATAGTCGTGAATGTGTGAATCTATTAGCTTTTATTGTAACAATACAGATGTAGGAGTGTACTGTATGAGTAGATCTGCACTGTTAAAAATAAATCTAAAGTAACATCTGTAAGAAAAGTTGCGGGGGCTCATTACACAGGACAGATATTTCTGCTAACTGTAAATAAAGCAACAGTGCTGTCACATAATTAATCACATCCAAAACAGTAGTTTTGTTTACATGACGTGTGTATACTGTGTAAATTTATTATGGATATACAAATACAATATTGTTCTCCTATTTCTAATGTTCGGTGCAATCTGTATTGTTAAAAGCGCTATATGAATAAAAGTGACTTGACTTGACAATAGTCAGCCACCAATTGTGCAAGTTCCCCCACTTAAAAAGATGAGAGAGGCCTGTCAATTTCATCATACATGTAGGTTTACCTCAACTATGGCTACGTCTTCACTAATTCGGATAAATTTGAAAATGGCGTTTAGTCTAAAAACGCTTCGTTTTCTATTGTTTCCGAAGATAATTGAGCCAGACAGGACTGGAACTACAAATGGGAATGGCTTCTATGATCAGATGAAACCATAAATGGGTTTTTTAGCAGCAA
>JAUMHP010000294.1:3390388-3407863 GCA_032361065.1 Enteromius trimaculatus
GTACAAGTACAAAGTAGCCAAAAATCTACTTAAGTACAGTAACGAAGTCCATTTACTCAAGTACTTTACAACACTGTTGAAATCTTTTGAGGAATGTTGTTTTATAAAAGTTTATTATTTTTTTTTTTTTTAACAAAACTGCCAAGCACCCATATAGAGAATGGAGGACCAGACCTTGATGATCATGCAAATTATAATGGAAATGATTTGTTGTTGTATGTAATTTTATTGTTTTATGATCTTCATAAATGTTCTTCAATGATCTTCAGACTGTCTTTTGCCACTTGGAGAGATTTTGTAAGTTCGATAGTATCTGAAATAGACCTTCACAACCAAACCTAGCTAGATAGAATAAATACAATAATGTCCATGTCCACTAGATGGCAAAATTGTGTCTTTAGTATGTACTGTATAAGGTAGATGCACAGTAGAGAAACCGAAAACGGACACAATGTTTACAGTGTACCCTATATGTAGCATCAAGGAGGCAGGCAGTTTTTGGGGGGGACAGATAGTATTCCAGTTTACTTTGCTTAGCTATTGCTTCTAGTCATTTTCAGTATGTATTTTACATTCATATACTGTTTTGTTCTTTTTTTCACAGATGCCATAAGCAGATAAGTTAGAAAGTAACATCCATCGTACACGTATTCTTCATCCTTCTGACTAATGTGACAGCAGAGGCACAAATGGCAACGAACAGAGTAATGAGTTTGATGTCCATCTCTGCCAACTCTAGCAATCACCTTCTCTGCCCCCATGTTTAACAGACTCAGCTTGACCCAGCCAATCTATCACGCTGTTGTTATTTGAGCCGAACGTTCTTAGAGGAAAAAAACATCCTCGGAACTAAATGTACCAAGTGTCCAGACAAGTGAATGCGCACATTCTTAAGCTTCAAAGTTCATCCTGGTGGGGTTACCGCTGTCTGACTGTGCTCTGACATTTCGTGAGCTCTGATCAAAAGGGCCCCGTTTGCTTTGGCAGCACAGAAGACCCCATAAGGTGCACTACTGGGCCTAAAACTCCACGGGAACATTTAAGACCGAGTATAATGAATAAAAATTAAATGCGGAATATTCCTGCAATGTCAATAACATCATACTAATCTAAAATAATTTTTTTATGCTTTAATGGTACCTTTGTTAGTGATACATAAAGGTGAGTGGCCTAATTAATGCCAAATAATTTATAGACGTACTGTCCTTTCAGGAACAAGCAGCAATAATATGATAAAAATATATACTTAATCTGTCCTGTTTTTAAACCACTATTTTATGTTTTGTTTGGCCATGGGGTGGCAGACTAGGACTCTGGTTTTATTCCTTCTGCAGTAATGTGGGTCTGTATGCTTGTCACACCAACACAGACCATGACATGCATAATTCCCAAGACCTCAGTGGGACTGTCTCGAAAGCTGTTACAGCGCCACTGTTTATACAACCAGATGCAACAGAGCAGAACAGTCCGCACATCTTGTTTGAGGTCACGGTGACAAAAGCAAGTGTACACACCGCTGAAGATCTGTTTACAGATGTTTAACACACACACACACTCTTTATAACCACAATTATATACACACACTGACAAGAACCATACAAACCCCATATTTGAGAGGAATCGGTCTTCTGCATCCTGCTACGTTTCTCTAGAAAGGGATTATTAATGTAATAATTCACCCAAAAACGAAAATTCATCCCAAGCTTGTAGCGGTTCATTTTAATTGCTTACGTTATGAAACAAATGCACACATTTTTGAAGTGCCAGTTAGAGAAAGAGCTTAAAATGTACTAAAAATGCAAAAGCATACGTGAGTTTAATTATATTTTGTCTTGTTCGCTATTTGTGTGTGTGTTCTTTTCATAGTTTATAATGACCAATCAAGCAAAACAGACATCAGAAAAGCAGTTTTGTGTGCTATATTCCAAGTCTTCTGAAGCCATACAACAAAAGAAAAGGCAGAAATGTTAATGAACATAATGCTTTTTGACATATCGCATGAGGTTGGACATCAAATGCCAATGGTTTTCATATATTCTCGACATTCCAGTAACATCAATAGAACATAAATTCAGAGTTGTTTGGTATGTAATAATATTCTCAAAATGGTAGCTCAATATTAGTATTAAGTACTAAAACTATACTAGTAGTACTAAAAATGATTTTAGTTGCAACATTTGTAAATGTCTATGCATCTTTCAGAATGTTCAGAGAACATTGACGTGAAAGAAATGTTTCCATACTGTTTGAGACGTCCCCTGAATGTTTGGATTGAAAAAGAAAGAAATGTTTTGTACACTCTTTTCAAAACAACTGAACTTTTTGTTTCTTAAAACTATAGAACAAGAACAGTGGTTATTGTCCTCATTTCTAAGTCACTTTGGATAAAAGCGTCTGCTAAACGACTAAATGTAAATGTAAGTTTCTACAATATTTTATTCTGTAACGTTTTAGTTAGACATTCAATAAACCTTTTTTTTTTTTTTTTAATGTTACGCAGAAATAAGTGTTAAACCTTGTTCAGAACCCTCAGAAAAGCTTGAATACTCTATTTTTGCCCCAATTTTCTGCCAATTTACAGCCCAGAGAAGTTAGTAGCTAAAAGCCAGAGCCATCTGCTGATTTTAGTTGATATATTTAAAGTCACAGTCTGCACTTTTTTTTGTCTTCAAACTATTTATCCATTGAAGGATATCAAATATATTAGATACTTTGAGGTGATTTTAGAACACACATTACTTTTATTTGCACACATTTCTGCATGAGTTTGTTGTGATCTGAACTTTTAAGTCTTGTAGTATGTGATCCTCAGTTGCTTAGTGTATGATGGCCTGTTTTTCCTCTGTGACTATTACAAAGTCAGTAAGTGTATGATGCCCCGTTTATCAAAAGCTGGTCAGATCTGGAAAGTTCTTTAGTGCATTCCAGCCTTAATGTTCCAATAGTGTTGGCAAAATCTAAAATAGAATGTTCCATTAACATTTGCATAACCATAACAAAAATTCTAAACATTTTAAAAAAATTTAATGTTTCAACGTTTGAAGAAAATCTAAATATACTTTTTTTTTTTTTTTTAAAGCTAAACGTGAACGTTAGCAAAATGTTAGACACAACATCAGAATGTTTTTATGACCCTGGTCCACAAAACCCGTCTGAAGAAGCACAGGTATATATTTATAGCAATAGCCATAACTACATGGGTCAAAATTATAACGTTTTCTTTAATGCCAAAAATCATTAGGATATTAAATAAAGATCACGTTCTATAAACGTGTAATTTTCCTACTGCAAATATAATAAAACTTCATTTTTGATTAGTAAAATGCTCGGCTAAGAACTTCATTTGAACAACTTTAAAGATGATTTTCTCCATATTTTTCTATTTTTCCCTCTGATTTCCAAATAGTTGTGTCTTGGCCAAATATTATCCGTTCCAATAAAACTCACATCAGTGTTTGAGCTTATTTATTTAATTTTGAAAAACTAATGTGCATGGACTGCTATTACATGGCTTTCAGAGGTAAACAGAGGTGCATTTCCCAAAAGCAACTACAATCCATCATTACAAATAGAGTTCCACGAAACTAACAGCCATCATTTTGGGAAATGCACCCCAGGTTAGTTCACTACAAATCAGCTACATCACAATTCTTCAAACATCTATTTAGTCCATGGGAAAATAACAGCAAATACGGGTTTGGGATGACACGAGGGTGACTTTTTTCAGCTATAGCTTTAGCATTTTAGAAGTGTGTGTGTATATTCCCTCAGGTTGTCACAGATCCTAGCACCACCCCCATCGTAAAAAAAAACTTCTCTGCGTCTCCTCCATGCTCTCCAGCACATCAATCAGCAGATGGGCATCTCACCAGCCTCCCACAGGCACTTGCAACCATCAAACACTTTCAAACCGATCTTAAAAAATAAACCAAGTATTATTTTGCTACACCCATGGTATATTAATAAAAGTTTATTACAGAAGCGTTGAACAGTCAGTCTTATAAACTGTTTGAAGCACAGATTAAGAGGGCACAGTATATGACACAGACATAGAAAGCTCATTCAGACTTACACATAAAACATCATGACAAATAAGCTGCCCTCTATCAAGAACCTGCCACGGAGTGTATCAGCTCGCCTAGCATTGTGGGTATTGACACCTACGTGGTGTTTATAACAGATTTGCACAGATTACGCAGGTTAAACATCCCAGATAAGCTGATCACAAGCCAGATAACTGCAACAATCTAGACACAGAGCAAAACAACAAATGCAACAACTGCTGTTTTTTTTTATACACTCATTTTTCACAGGTACTTAATAGTCCAAATTCAGTGTTTCGTAGAGTTAAAAAGAATTGTTGAATTTGTTGAGGCCCTGTGAAAACGGACAGTTATAAGCCCATGTTGTGGGATATTACATATAATATAATAGTCTGTTACAAAAGTCATTAACATTAAACAAATACACACACAACTGACACATTTAAAAGAATACATATATCGTAAATAACACTGACGTTTAACTATTTGATCATCTGAGCTTTACTGCCAAACAACTAAGTGCTGATTAGTACAGTAACTATTCGTTTGGCTCATTTATGCTTCATAAAGACATAAAGGTGTTCATGTTACAAGACGACATCGCTACAGCAAATTATTTTCAGTCACAAACCTGATGAAAACACAGACTAAAGTGCTCAGGTAATTGAAGGCCATGGGACAGTCATTAGCTCTTTATCTCGAGGTCCATTAATTTTAGAATTAATGACCAAAACTAGATTTAAAATATACGGGGGGCGTTGCTGCAACTCTGTGTTGCAGGTTATTTAGAGCATGGTGTTATGAAAGTTTTACTAAATATGACCAGACGTGATTAATCAATGTGCTTGAGATATTAAAATACACCATACAGAAATGTAGCATAACGAACCGCCGTATTTCAAAGGGAGCAGCAATGCACTGACACAGCAAGAGGTATATTTAAGATGACCTGAACAGAAAACGGTGAGCGTTCCTCTTGTATACAACAAAAACGTTTCTTCTAAGATATTTTGTTCGTCGTTTGCAGACAACAAAAACCAGATGCTGGCAGTTCAACAGCGTTTCCTTTTTGTATCATCGTTCACAACTACACGACAAGTGGTGCGTGGGTATTCACAAGTGAACATTTGGGAAAGGGGGGGGGGGGATGCAAAAGTCTTGACATAGCAGTTTTGCTTGCGTCACGTGACGTGGGTCGGCTGTATAGTCTGTTGAGCTGGTGTCATGGCTTTTGTTGGGAGATTAGTAGAGCACACACAGAGTGGTGATAGGTCCGGTCTGCTGCGGCAGAGACGTCCTCAGCAATGCAACACTGACAAATACGACCAAACCTGACCAGACCCCACAAAAGTCCTAACCATACCTTATTTAAAAGCGGGGTCTGTAGAGCTTCAAATCCACCGTTGTTATGCATCAGCCAGTCGTCTGACTCTGGGATTTTTTTTATTGGCATTTTTCCTGTCTGTCACTGGTCATTCGGGACCGAAGAGGGGCGTAAGAAAGCATCTTTAACGCATCTCTCTGTGGCCCCCTCCAATGAACCCCCACCTCGAGTCAAGGAGCATCATCTGCCAACACAGTAAGTCAATGGTGAAGCTTTGAGAGAGTTTTAAACCAGCGTGTTTCACCGTTTGCTGTGCTCAGGTGGTTAGTTGGCTCTTTAAATGCGATGCTGTTGGTTCACACATAACCGCAATGGGAAGGTTATGGAGCTGCAGTGGAGGAGGGAGATGGTAAAAGGTGTTGATTGGGAGAAATGGTACTGAGAGAAAAGAGATCTCTTGCCTGCGCTCTCCCGTTCTTTCTTTATCCCATCGTCAGCTGACAATGATCGTGATTGGTTCACCTCTCACAATGGTGCAGGGTAAAACTACCTGAGCTTTTCCGTTCCCCGATGCTCCATGGTTCCAAGTCCTCTTCCTCCTCCTCGTCTTCGTCATCCTCTTCTTCATAGTGGCTGGGTTCTTCAATGGAGCTCTCCATGCGGTAGCAATACGGTTGACCCTCTGTGTACTCATAGATGGTGGGCAGACTGCTCTTTAGACTACAGCGTCGGCGCAGGGCCACCAGAAGCGGCTGAGAACAGAGTAGAAACAATTTTGGGTTACGGTTACTTGCAGCTAATGTCTGTGGAATGTTTATTGTTTGGATGTGAGCATTACAGGAAATCATGGAGTCTCCTTACCAAATGTATTTCTAATATTAGATGAGATACCAGCAGTACTTGAATGATCATTTGGTACTTAACATTAAAAGTTGGTTAAAAAGTTCTAAAATTATTTAAAATAAACAAAGGTCAAACTAAATGAGAAGCATATAATATAGTTCAATTTTTTTCATCAGTTAATGCATTAGGTATCATGAACTATCATAAACCGATAAAAATGTATTCATCTAGGTTAATTTTATTGATATTTGTTAATTTGTGTTTGTTAATAATGCATTTTATTTTGTGTGTGTGTATACAGTATATAATATATACATTATATTTTCATCTGTAAAATGTATATTGATAAAAATTATGTAAAAGTGTTGTTTATTGCTAGTTCAGGATACCTAAAGCACCAACTAATGATAACAAATTGATGCTTTTCTCCTCAGGGAAAACTAGTCCCATCCATATAGGACTTTAATTAACTTCACCCTGCCAGTTGAAAATGGTGAGTGGAAACATAAAACAAATATGTATCTCGCATGAAGTGATTTTTCTAGTTCATATTCATCCTGGATAAACACCCTTGATGTTCTTGGTGCAACATTACAATCAGCCAACAATATTTGATGTTTTAGCCTTAAAAGTAAGGCTATGACTGTTTGTCAGCAAATAATGCTCCAGGAGCATCAAGGATGTCCTACTAGGCTGATCCATGTTGTACCTCTTCTAAAGCAAGCAACATATCTTGTAGCGCAACCGTGTTTTACCCAACGCATTTATGTCAGAGTAATTATTACAATAGGGTGGACTGTAACTCATCATAAGATTCTGTTGTTTTACCTGTGGCATGGTAAATATGTCCACGTTGTTGCCCAGGTCAATCCAGGCAAGACAACTGAACTTCTGGGAATCTTTGAAGGCTTCAGTCAGATCTTTAAGGATGCCAAGAGTCAGACGGTTCCCATTGAGAGCCACTGTTGTGAGTTTGGGCAGTGCACCCAGGAAGGGCAGAAGTAGACGTAGGCCTTCGTCCCGGAGCTCAGTGAAACTAAGATCTACGGATATCACAGCACCCCCACTGGTCTGGAGGTAATACGCCACATGCCGTATGTCGCGAGTTGATAAAGGGATGCCAGACAGGTCCACAGAGTCACTGCAGAGCTTCTTCTGAAGAGTTGTTTTAAGACTGAAAAGTGAGAAAACAACAAATATTATAAACTTAGGAATTAAATGAGAAATCTAAAAAATGGATATTCAAGCATTGGGGTGATTTGGACTGTAAATCTGATCATTTATAACAAATAAGGAAGCGTTATGGCTTTAACAAAATGCGATTTGGATGTTTGGTCTTTATTGAGGTTATTGTCTTCCGTGCTAGAAGCAGTTACTGTACTACATTTGTACTACAAATTATGGGGAAAAGGATAAGAAGGCTGCTGTGGTAGGAGGAAAAGTTTGGGATAGTTTTGCTCTCGGATTCATCATTTGGAATTTGATTTTTTAATAATCGTATGCAAATAATTTTACTCTCTGGTGCATTACTGTGATTAAAGAAGCAGCTTTTCAGAATAGCACTGCAGGTATAAAACAAGAAACAGGAATAAACAACTGAGTACACAGTTTGTTATTGACTGTCATCTGTGTTTGCCATATCGTAAGAAGCGTGAGTTGCCACTATGTATGTAAATTTCATCTTTATTTTATCAATAATGATAAAAATATATTCAGTGAATATTATCCTTTGCAATTTTTTGCTCAACGACACTTGGGCAATACCCTATGGTACAAAGCTACATATCAGTACCTTAAAGGTACATATTAATATTTTAAAAGTACATATTAGTACCTAAAGTGTACGGTACATATTAGTATCTATCTTTTTTTCCCTCCGAGAGTGTATATACAATTTAAGTGCACACATCCTCTAGCTTCAATAGCTGTCATTGAGAGCTTTTGCAGAAATCAGATGAGGGCTTTGTTGCATGTGTTGCCAGTTATGACATAGTCTTTGACTTTGCCAAAACAAACCTTCTGTTTCTTTTTTGAATCATTATCTGATGAGTGTTTAGTCTATTTGCAAGGCACCAATAATTTTCAGCATGGAAAGTATACTCTGTGATGCAATGTAACTTCATAGTAGTATCATAAACCAGTAATCAATGACTTCCTCGATTGAGTCATGTGTCTAATTTGTTTATGCATGAGAGTATTGCATGGCTTTGTGTATGCACGTCAAGTACTGTGCATAAGAACATAGTTCTTTACCAAAGTGGCACTGGGGAAACCTGCTCCTTTGAATGGAAGAGAACAGGATTATTTTATATTAATAACAGGGAAAAAATGACAAAAAGATAAGAATGTTTATTAGAAAGTGTAATATAATATTAAAATACTTTCCCAGTCTAATATGCTATGTTAAATATAAGTAAGTCATTTCCTTGTGAAAAAGAAGTCACTTATAACGGCAATGAATGTGCAGCTGATTCTGAGAAGTTGCAGATAATATAATACCAATAAAACAAAAGGCTACTTAAGTGAACTTAAATGAGTTCACTTAAGTTTGGTAATAAATGCAGTGTTAAAGTGTATGCACACTTGCACAAAAGTGCACTTTGTGATAATGCCAAAATAAAGGTTTACTTTAAAGTACATTTGAAATGATTTGGCAATAATCGTTTACTGTGTATTATAGAAGTACAATTATTTTAACATGTTGACTAACATTATAAAGTACCTATAAAGTACTTGATTATAACTTTAGCTATTGTGTTTTTGATGCATTTACTTTACGTTTACTTGATTTTAAATGTACTAGTGGCAACATCATCATAAAAATGTAAAAATATATATATATGTACAAATATACTTAAATACATGATATTCATATTTTAGTAGAATGTCTCTGAAAGAATTTAAGTATTTTGATTTACCATAAATTAGCATAAATACATGGCCGACACTTTTTAAAGGCATGCTGAAATGTACTTTTTTTTCTCAGCGTCTCAGTGAAGAACTGATCAGAAATGAGTCTGGGGCGTGGCTATCTATTTGGTCGACCAATGGCAGAAAAGGGGCGTGTTCAAGAACCCTTTTTTAAAATATTATTTTTCCATGTTCTGTTTGGAGCCAGTAATGGTACCAGAATTATACAGTTCCCCTTTAAAACCAACTAAAATGTTTATGCTTACACCAGATACTTTTATTTATTTATTTATTATGAATATCAGGAAAAATAGCTCCTGTCAAAAGCGTAGATTCCTCCCCAACTTCTCTATCCTGCACCATTACCATCTCTGTACAAGCCTGTGCTTCATTTTGACCCGGGTCCATTAACAGGATCTGTAGCATGCAAACACAGACATACAGCCACTTGAAAATCACTCCACAGATGTACATGATACTTTCTTCATGATGTGGGTCACTTGGTAACAATGAGGAGATTGAAATGGAAATAGGGAGAGTAGTGTAATATATACTGCCACACAAACCACAGGACAGAGATCAAAAGAATATTCATTTGCAGAGGAAACACACATACATACACCCACACTGAGATGCAAATTCATATCACAATCCTCTCTAAGGCTGATATCTCTTCATGAAATCCCAATAACAGTTTTCCTCTATTTTCCTATCACTGGTAGCAGGTGGCATCGCTCTTCTGTGTTTGGTCTCAAATTCAATTTATTTGCCAAATATAACTCCAGGTCCAAACCCCCTGGGGTTTGTGCAGTATACGAGTGTCCACAGGCTTTATTTTGACATACAGGGGTTCTTTTAAGCCTGCTGCCTCATTTTTGCTAACTCACATGGCAATCTGCTCTGCCTTTAAACAGTGACATTTGAGGGATCTCTGTGATTAAATAGCAATAGGTTGGCCCATGAAAAGACTGCGTGCTTTGATGAAATGCTGAAGAAGTTCTTTGAAGATGCTTTAGGGATCAATTTAGATAAAAAAAAAAAAAAGTCAGCAGGGAGGTGCTTGGTTTTTTGCATTTATCCGTTTTAAGCACTGCGAAAAATTAATCAACAATAAACCTCTTATTTAAAAAAAAAACAGCTAACATTTAAAAAAATAGCTCACTGGAAAATGAACAATATCGAAAAGTTTTTTTTTTACCCTTAGGTTATGTAAATGAGTTTGAGAGTTTGTTCCTTAATCTGAACAGATTTAAAGAAATGTAATGATTTATCACTTGTTCATCAATGGATCCTCTGCAGTGAATGGGTGCCGTCAGAATGAGACTCCAAAATGCCAACAAAGTGTCACAAACAATTGAGTGAGTGAGACTGGGCTGAAACAGTTTATAAAACATCACAATAATCCACACAACTCCAGTCCAGTTAACATCTTTTGAAGTGATAAAAAATTATTAACATATAGGTCCTCTATCCATAATATTCCTTCTTCAGGAAAAAAGTAGTTTTTATCAGAATCAGGTGAAAAATCTGTTCTGATGAAACTCATCTATTTCCTGGATGGCCGAGCCTGTCCTCCAACAAAAAACGATTTGCTTGTGTAAGTACTTTAATACGACCTGTATTTACGTTTTAAAGGTAAGCGCCCTCTAGTGGGCGTAAAAATAATGATAGTGTTGTATTGTCTGTCGTTATGAACTGTGATTACCAGTCAAAATGTGTGTTTTGTTTAAATGCAGTGTTTTATTTTATATTGTAACAAAAATCAAGCTAAATCATGAATTTTAGGGTTTTATGAGCACATGCGTTCTCTGGGATCGATGATCACATGATCACGTCTCATCTTATAACACATCGTTCTACAAACTGAACTGCATCAATCCTGAATCATGAGGCAGATAAAATAGTACAAAACATTAACATTTGCAAATGTCCTGTTGCAAATAATTGCGCAATTGTAGTTTACACTCTGATGGGTCGTATTTCACCACTATTGTACAAACGGCATATATGGGCTAATTAGTTGGAGGACAGGTTGGGACGGCCTGAGGTTGAGCAAATGTTATTTTGGGTGAACTATTTCTTGAAACATTTTTAAAACAGTATACATTTACTTGAGGACCACAACTGCATAACATTTTTTTTCTCTCACTATATACACAAGCTATTTTTACGAAAAATAAGAAAAATACTGATTCATAATTTTTTTGTGTGATGCACTGAATTAACTATTACTATTTTGCAAAACTACAACACAAATTTGCCACCTGTGCCACTGCAGGACTGTAAAAGAATAATAAAAGTCGTTTTAATGTGTAATTTATCTATATATTTTTCCTGCGACCAGGTGCCAGTTTGAATTACAGTCACTTCGGGCTCACTTCACGTTCCTTGGCAACCAGCAGCTATGAGTGACATTCATTTTCCTTACTGTCAGCTTTCGTATGATCACAGACACTAAGCATTCTGCAGTCAGACGCCACCAATGTCTATTCCCTCTGCACCACTTTTCTAGTCTACAGAAATATGTGAGTTCTGAAACACATGGAAGCATCACTGTGTCCATGCAGAGCTGAAGGATTTCCTCCTCAGTCCTCATTTTCTCCCTCCAGTCTTTCCTGATGTGTCTGACTCAAGCCTCACTCCATTTTGTTTTTGCAGAGTCATCAATGATGCAAAATACCTCCATTATTAATTCTGGCCAAAAGGTACATTCCTAGTCTTCTGCAATTCTTTCTATCTTTCAGTCAGTACCCTGCTGAACTTTCATCCCCTTATCAAATAACATATATCTTCTGTCAAAAAACAGCTACTTAAAATAATAACAAATATCAATATTTGCCATAAAACCCCCCAAATTAATAACCTCAAAGGCATAATATTATTTTGATGAGTAAACAGATTTTACAGAAAGTCTAATTTTTTTTTTTTCTACACATGCACACTTTGCATGAATTATTATGCTAAATTGACTGTGCAACTTAATATATCACAATTTCAGATGTAAGAGGTAATTCATTAGATGTGGCTAATTTGTACGAATTCATCCGACCTCACTCGAATTCATACATTTTTAAAAAAAAACTTATTTTATGAGTTGCGAATTCGTACAAATTTGTACGGACGACTTACACCTAACCTCGCCCCTAAACCTACACGTCACTAGACAAATTGTACCAGTAAAGTCGTAAACGAATTAGCCACTTCGTAAAATACGTACAAATTGGTTGTGAGACTGTGTTGATATGTGCATATTCTCATTGATGTTTCATTACTCTGATACCTCTGGCAATAAGAATTTACTGGGGGAAAAGAAAAGAGACATGGCATGTTACACAATCAGTAATCAGCAGGCTCTTCTCTTCTCGCTCATCCCAAATTGCGTCATTTAAGGTATGAAATCGGCCTTTTAGCACCTATGTCAATCTGATTTTGTTCACAAGTGGTTGAAAAGAGGCAAGCAGCATAGTTTAAAGTCTTCTAATAGTGAACAGCTTGTTCATTAAAAAGCAAATAGGCATATCTGAACACAAACACAAAAATGCATTCTAGCATTTTTGCTAAATCCTGATTTAAATACGAATTTCTCATTCAGTGATCTGTCTAAATGAACAAAGGAATAAGGGAAGTGTTGTCTAATATGCTAATGAGAGGCACAAGAAACCTACTAACTGCTTCAAGCTAGCTGATTGCATCTTAAACACAACCACACATAAAATGAACAGGGCTTTGACTTTATGGTAATGCATATGTGTGGAGTCAACGGTTACTTTTGTGCATACAGCTTCATCATCTGTTAGACTTTTGTCTAGAAATTGTTCTGCTTTGGCAGTGAAAAGACCTACACGGTTGTATGGCAGCCTGACAAGAAGCTAGCGTTAAGAACCTGAGAATGTTGAAGTCTGCGGGTTGTTGTCATCGCACAATGCAACTCTCTTGATTCCAGTCAAATTCTGTGAAAAAAAGGTCAAATCTAAAAGTAATAAAACTATTTCTGTCAGTGTGAAAAAAACAAAGCTTCTTATCTGGATTCCAAAGAACAGTTTATGCCAAAATGTTCTATATTAAAAGAAAGAGACAATCTGGCACAGACAAAACTAACATACATTAGATTTTTTTTACTGTATTTACATCATGCAAAATACATAAGGAGGAATTATAAGATAACAAAACTACTACGAATTCTACTACTAATAACAATATCAAACACACTAAGTATTAACAAGCTGCAGGCTTCATGAATATTAATCACGTAGTATGCGTTTGCTCGAATTGATTTGCTGAAATCAAAACAGGGACAATAATAGGTGAGCGCCAGCCAATAAGATTGTCATTAGAGCATTAGTCTCGCTCACTACCAAAGAAACCGGCAGTTCATAAGTTCATAAGTTCCAAAGTGGTAGCGAGAGTCGGACTGTTGACAGGTATTGCTGTGAAAACAAATAAAAAAATTTATATAAAATAAATCAAAATCAATTCAGATTAGTTCAAGATCACTAACCATTAACGATAACTTCTTACTTTAATCTACCCACTTTCCAAATTGTCAAATTAAGCGTAAAAGTCAAGTCCAAATCTGTCAACACAATGTGCTCTCTCTCACAACCTTCTCAAGTGGACAAAAATGGACAACTGAACATTTTTGCAAACTGTCTAAACTTTATTATGCAGATACTCATGTGAGGTGTTTTAAACAGCGAAGTCCTTCAGAGAACAGATTTTATTTCAGAACATGAAAGACATACAGAGGGACCTTGGTGACCGCATTGGCATAGACATCATTTGCACAATTTTTTGGTTAATATTTTGTCCCCATCACTTCATAGCAGACCTGAGTGAGTCAGCTGACTACAGAAATGAATAGGAACACTAACATAGTGTTTGTTTGTCTGACGATGCTAACGGTCTAAAAATGGGACAAAGAATATAAAAGAATCTCCAGAGGTTGACTATTTAGCAAAACCCATACACAAGAAGTAAATCCAGTTTTTCGGGGCCTGTTCTTCATCCCTGAATGGGTCTGAAAGGGTCTGAGAGGTGACAGATAATGCAGAGGATACTGAAAGCTTAAAACCAACCAAGCAGAATGAGTGACAGTGAAAAGGAAGACAAGAGAAAAAGAGTGGTACAAAGATGTCTTCCACCACCGTTGGCATGGCAATGGCCGATTTCTACCTGAGTGGATGCTTTCACACCTTTGATCAGCGTGAGATTCAGACTCACACCCGCCTCCAGGAGCAGATGCTGGTCTATCTTTCTATGAAGACCTGCAAATAGCACTAACACATCATGGCCTTAACTGAGCACAGGTATACAACACACAGAAGTAGAAACACTGACAATAACATGCCACCCGAGAACAAAATCACTACCCACTGAAATTCAGATCGCAAATATGGGTTAGAAACCACATGAGGCTGAGCAAACAATGACAGAATTGTCATTTGCTTGTGTGAACTAATTGTTAAAGTCTCTGGCTTCTCAGATTTAGCGCTGAGAACTAAATGCTATCGTTCGTGTGTCTCCACTACAGATAAGATCTCAACAGTGTCTCAAACTGCCTATGTTTGCAGAGTTATCAGCTCACGATCAAAAAAGATCTGAAACAGGCACTGAAACACTGCTTATCAAATTCTTCCAAAATCAGATTATCTAGACCATGCAATCCACAATAGCTTTAAATTTCTGCTCAGTCTCTGCAGCTTTTTGGAAAATAACCATACTTTATAAAAGTTTCATTTTGTTCAGCTAAAGTGCAAACAAAAGCCTTTCCACATAAACTGACAACTTGTTTTGATATATTTTTTGATTCTGTCGTGATCTCTCATTAGTAATTAGTGCCTCATTACCAACCAGTTACATGAATAATATTCATAAGCTAAGCGCGTAAGTTTTATGCAATCACTTACTCTCTTAGTTTTATGCAATCACTTACTTGGTGTGCATGCCTTGTTGATTATGGAAACATTCAAGTTTTGTTGGGAAGTGTCTAATAGATTTTACTTTATCTACATTTTAAATGTGCAGTGTAAAAAGGAGCAAATCCAAAATTATTTACAGTTAAAGAACTGAACAAAAGTGAAAATGACAACACATACAGTATTTGTGAATCAGACAGCTTAAACCTCAGGAGTGGCTGTCATTGTGTTACCTTTACTTACATTACCGTTCATGAGTAAGGTATCAGTAAGACATATTTTTAAAGGAGTTAATATTCTTATTCGGCAAAGATACATGAAGCTTCTGGTCACTTAAATGGTAGTAAACATATTTATTTATAATGTTCAAAAATTATAGTTAAATGTTACATCCATGCCAGACTCCACCCACACTCCCTTACAATGCTCACTCTCATCCTAATCTAGTCCTAATCACCGCCACCTGAACTGAATCACTGCACCAATCAAGCCACCACATAAATCTACACACCACTCTTTGTCCGAGCTTGTTCTCGACAAGTGGACTCAAACTTTGGAAAGCCCTACTTACCTCAATACCTACCTTGTGATATCCCCTGTATTCTCCTCGATCTCTGATTCAACCCCAGGCTCCTTGCATCTCCCTCTGTGTCTCAAGTTGAGATTTGTGGTTGTGGTCTGTCATCTTCCTCATCTGTGTGTTCTCCAGCGATCTCTCTAACCTGGTTTTCTCATAGTAATGACTCATGCACTTTTTTTGTGTGGAAAGCCCGCTTTTACTAAGCAACTGTAGGAAGGCGTTCGGAAATGTCAACAGATGAGAGCATCAGTGCGCGCGGGGTTATAACATTATAAAAAGCGTCATTATAACACAGGCGCACGTTCGGCTGATGTGACCGAGCCCGAACCCGAGCATCCTTTCTAAATTTCTGTCTGAACCCTTGTCGGGTACCACCGGGCTCTGGACGGGTATCCATCCTCTAATTCTGATTATTACAACATTCCAGTGCACTCAAACTTTCCTCTGCAAAGATACTCACCTCCGATATCCATCCTGACCTCTGTTACTGCTCTGCTGTCTTTAATAAATACAATTTACTCACTTACCTCCTGTGTTGCAGTCTGCTGTCTAACAGAATCTCGGACCTAAACCACATCGACAGCATGAGCATTACTCACGACTCCACCACAACCAAAGTCTTAACCACCACCATCACCTGCTTTACCAGCAGCATCGCAAACCGTAAACATCACTTTACTTCAACATCACTGGCATGGCGTTAGAGCGTAAGGGATTTCTTCTCCAGTGTTCAATAGCGTTCGCTACCTACCCCACTGTGTATCCTTCTGATAATTCAAAAATTGGGTTTGTGATTTCATGTCTCTCAGGGTCAGCGCTATGGGCCTAGACGATTTGGAGTCAGGGTGGACCAGCAGTAAGCTCGTATAATGCCTTTTCTCAGCATTTCCTGGAAGTCTTCAGTCAAATTGACACTGACACATCCGACAGTGAGGAACTCTATCATCTTCATCATCTTTGTTAATTCAAGAATATTTCCGCACACTACCCACAGCCAGCAGATGGAATGAACGATCAAAACGAACTGCTTTTCATCAAAGTCTAGAACCAAATCTCCATCAAATACTAGCTACCCATGATGATTCCATTGGATTGGAGAAATTCATACAGCTGGACATCCGCTTATCCACCCATGTACAATCTTATTCTACCTCTTCTTCAAGCACTCAGTCTGCCTCTCCTAGCCCACCAGTTCCTCTAAACCCTCATCCTCTCTTGGCGATCAGGGAAAATTCTTAAATGGGGCTCAGAATGTTGGCCAGAGTGTTTTCCAGACTTTCCACTTCAAATTTCCATGCCATTTCCTGTTTGTACAACCTCAATTGAAAGCACCTTGGAACAACAATCCATTGACATTCCTGAGTGTTATGCCTCCTTCAGTGACATCTTCTGCCCTAAGAGAGCTGCCCAACTGCCACCACATCAGCCATCAAACTGTGCGATTGATCTGCTCCCGGATGCTCCAGTTCCCTTACGGAAAAATCTACCCACTTTCCATTTCTGAGAGTAAGGCCAAGGAAGAATACATTCAAGAATACATTCAAGAAGCTCTTCATAACAGTTATATCTGTCCCTCAACGTCCCCTGCTGCATCAAGTTTCTTCTTCGTATCCAAGAAGGATGGTGGGTTGCGACCCTGTATCGATTACCGTGCCCTAAATAAAAGTACCATACTCTTCAAATATCCCCTTCCACTCATCCCATCTGCCATAGAAAGACTCAGAGGAGCCTCAATTTTCACTAAGCCACAGCCATATCACCCTGCAGCCCAAGCCTGGTTGCTCACTGAAGCTAAGCAGGGTTGAGCCTGGTCAGTACCTGGATGGGAGACCTCCTGGGAAAACTAGGTTGCTGTTGGTA
>JAUMHP010000294.1:3407963-3443803 GCA_032361065.1 Enteromius trimaculatus
CAATGAAAAGACAAGGGTATTTAAATGGTTACAAATCAGAACAAAAGTGGAGACAGGTGTAAAAACAACAGGTGAGAAGATCAAACTAATGAGGAAGAAACCAAATAGACATGACTGAACCAAAATATACAACGACACGGGGGAGCACGATACAGGGCAGAAACACGATGTTACACTTTTATTATTTTAATCTATATTAAAATGTAATTTATTCTGTGACATTTCATTACTCTAGTCTTCAGTGTCACATTGTTCAGAAATCATTCAGATATTCTGATTTTCTGCTCAAACAACATTAATTATTATCAATGTTGAAAACAGTAATAATATAGAAATATTATAACATAATATAGAAATAAAAATCAAAATAATATCTAAATCTTGCAGACCCCAAACTTTTGAATCATATTTTATATTTGCCCTCTTTGACGGCTATGTGCACAAATTAACACATTATACAAGCAAATTGGGAAGTTTTTTTTTTTTTTTTTAAAGTGCCTCCATTATGGATTTTTGAAAATGGCCTTTCATGCAGTAACAGCTCTAAGTGAATGAAAACATCCTACAAAGATTTAAATCTAAACGTGCACCATGTATAAAGTTATTGTCTCTCAAAAGAAAGAGTCGACTCCGAATCAATGAAACAAGTCTTTTTTTAAAAAGGAATTCCAAGCCATTTCATCTTGACATCAACATAAAACAGCATATTGCCCGCCCACTTGTTGGTCTTTTGTTGCTTTGAATGAAAATGCGAATTCATTCTTTGTTACTAGGTGTCGCTTTCGGAGCTTTAAAAATAGGGATTTCCTCTGTAACTGTACACAAAGCAGCACTGCACTGATAAACGCTGCTTTATCAAATATTACAGACATGATGAAATTAAAATGAGACCAATCGACCAATCACCGCAGATTAAATCACGCAAAGGAGGGGTTCGAAAAAATGAATCGTTTCGCAATTAAGATAAAAATAAATGCATATAATAAGACAATAAAAGTGTTTTTTGACCTTACATTCATGTCGACCCATTGTTGGAGTCCCCAAAACCGAAACATGAACCTTTTCATTACCCATAATAGCGGCACTTTACTGTGTGCTTAAAGCGGTGTAGCAAACTATAATAAAATAACATTCTCATTCTGTGTATCTATATATCAACATATGTATTTACAACACACATTATTCACAGTAAAATCGAAAAATACATATTTTCATGTTTTTCACAGTAAAACATCAAAATCGTACATTTGCTATTATCTTTCAGTTTCATCCAAACATGGCACAGACGCATCAAGCAGTCCAGCTGCACTCCCGGTCAATACCCTGCAGCTTTTCCACGTTTCCGTGAGTCAGAAACTGCCTCTATGCAGTTGTTTTCCTTTGACACTGCATTTACCACGTTATAAAACATCTGTGGGACTTTGACTTTGTGCCCAGTCTTGTTAAGTGACTCCACAACAACCTGAGGAAGAAAAGAGATGAAAGTGGTTTGGAAATTTCACTTGATCCCTCACTATTTAATATTTGTATCTACTTACCTTGTCAAACAAGGGCTCGAAGTTGAGGACATTTTTGGAGTCCACAAACACTACAGGGGTGTCGATGGAATCTTGCAGATTCTTGCCGAACCACAGGAAGTTCATGAGAGTCTAGCCAGAAGGGTTTCGGTTAGAACTGGATTACTGAATCACAGTGCGTTAAATTGGTCAAAGTGGAGTTTAGACTTACCAGAGCCACCCCGGTGGTGATCATACTGCCACCTGAGGCTCCTATGACCACAATGTGCTTCTGAGACGGGGAGTAAAGGATCACTGGAGCCATGGAGGAAGGGGGCTGCTCGCCTTCACACACACAGATAAACACAGAACAGATACTTACATATACCACGCATCCACGAATGATCAAAATAGT
This sequence comes from Enteromius trimaculatus, assembly GCA_032361065.1. Lineage (NCBI taxonomy): Eukaryota > Metazoa > Chordata > Actinopteri > Cypriniformes > Cyprinidae > Enteromius > Enteromius trimaculatus. The sequence continues at coordinate 3,409,875 of JAUMHP010000294.1, forward strand.
CTATCCCCCTTATTTAAATATTTTGTGCTCAGTACAAGTTCAACTCTATCGAACAACATTTACAAGAACTATATAACAATACATTTATCATTTTTTAGGTATTTCTATTTGATCCAAACCATAAACATTGTGTTTTCATAACTTAGTTTGTCAGGTTGATTTCATCTGATTAAACCATACATATGTTGACATAATGAACAATGAAAATCATCTTCAATTAATGATTTTATGTAAAGCATCTGTTGTAGCTGGTGCAAAGGTTGCATGTTTGTTTGGTTGAACCTTTATATTTAAGTTACTCTAAGCAGAACATTTTTAAGCTGATACAGATAATTATTTATATTATATCTGATAAGTGATAAATACCAGAATACCAAATTAATACTACCAAAATTCAATGTACTTTTTTGCCTAAATAATACATTTCGACAAATAACTGTGATTTGCTAAAGATTACATTCAACTGTTATTTAATTAAACTGTAAAAGAACGACTTTTCACAGTTGTAAATAACTTACAAGTAACAAGAAAATGATTTCATTCTTTCTACTTCAAAATTTCACAAATAATTTGTTACTTACAGATTCTTTGTAACTGTATGTGCAATTTACTCGCAATTTCTATGTTAAAATAATTTCAAAGTAAATCCTACACCATTTTCTTTTCCTGTTTATTAGTATTTCAAGAGAGAATGAGACAGAAACATTCATTTAATTTTGCTACAGTAGCTGTGTGTGTCAATGATATTGAAATTTGTGATTTTTACTCACCAGCATGAATCTGGTCTGTTTTTCCACAGAAGTCGGCAAGTTCGTTGTTGAGCAGGATGCCCGTTTTGGGGGAGAAAATTCTGGATCCAAATCTGCAAAAAGAGAAGAAAAGCCATTTTAACACTTTCTAAGGCACAGTTTTAATTGCACGGTTTTCATTATTAAAAGTGATAATGCACAATATTATCTGATAGTGTTCCAGCACTCATATAAATGGAGTGAATGTGATTTGAGGGCAGGGCACATACATGTGGTTGATGGTGCTGGTCACAGATACCGCCATACCATCCTCGGCTAGCACGGACACATGAGTGGTGCCATGAGAGTCCAGGTATGGAGTGACGTTGTAGTAGCTGGCATCATAAGTGCGGTCAGGGCTGATTTTTGCTCTCACTTTATCCGCAAAATGCTTCTGAATGATCTCAACTGCCTCCTATTCAAGCCACACAGAATGTCGAGGATGATGAACTAATGCATGACTTTATGTGTCCCAACCAGTGGGTTGCCAGCAATAATGGCAGTGTTGCTGTGCTGTACTCTACTGACTGCAGTAATGATCACCCAGAACACCGCACTTAAGTCATTATAGCAGATTACACTAGTGCCTCCAGAGAGTGTAATGACTGTAATGTTTCTGTTGAGATACTAAAGCTCAGCCTGACCAATGGTATCATGCCTTTAACACTTATAGAGAAGTTAAACATGTAAAACAATCTACAAAGCCTACCGTTTGAGAGGCAAAATTGGGATCTTTCATGAACTTCTTAAGACCGTTGGCAAATTTACAGGTTTCTACGTAACGCTGAAATGTTAAGACCTTCTTGTCTCCCTCCAGAGAAGCAGGATTTAGGTTGAAACCTGAGGAAAATAGAGAAATTAATTAGTCACATCAGATTTGAATTTCTTATTTATTTAAGCAACTCTTTATAACTTCTAAGCGTTCTTTCATTGTGTGAACCGTCACAAGCAAAAGTATTCAAATCTCTCAGATGAGTGTAAATTCCAAAAATATCAGACATGGACTGGTTGCAATATTTGCTAAGTTAGCAAGTGGTTTGAAAAGGGGTGGAACATTTCCTTTAAATTGCCTGAAAGTTTACAGAAGTTTTGTCATTTTTTTGTACCCATTTGGAAAAATGGGCTAAAGACAAAAAGGACTAGGCTGCTGCTGAGTGGTCCAAAGTTATGTTCTCTGATGAAAGTAATTTTGCATTTCTTTTGGAAATCAGGGTCCCAGAGTCTGGAGGAAGTGAGAAGAGGCACAGAATCCACATTGCTTGAGGTCCAGTGTAAAGTTTCCACAGTCAGTGATGGTTTGGGGTGCCATGTCATCTGCTTGTGTTGGTCCACTGCATTTTCGGAGGTCCCAGGTCAACGCAGCTGTATACCAGGAAGTTTTAGATCATTTCATGCTTCCTGCTACCGATCAACTTTATGGAAATGCAGATTTCATTTTCCAACAGGACCTTGCAACTGCACACAGTGCCAAAGCTACCAGTATCTGGTTTAAGGACCATGGTATCCCTGTTCTTAATTGGCTCGCAAACTCGCCTGACCTTAACCCCATAGAAAATCTAACAAATATGTAACTGTTTAAAAAAAAAACAAATGGTGAGTTACTACCTTTTGCAGACAAGCAATGGGGTTCTGATATTTCATCAGTTTTGAAAATCACACTTACAGTTTAGATATTTATGTTTTGAAAAAATGTGCCAAAGCAGTTGAGAAAAACTGTAAACGAAGCTTGGCAATTTTTTAGCAAAGGTGATGCTTCCTCAGCAAGTACCACAAATAAAGGAAAAAAGGGTTAATTAGTTTTCCCACCTAGCATTGTATTGAGTATGAAGCTAAGTGTAGCTCCTCCTGCTGGCGGTGGAGGAAAGTGCATGTCATACTCTCCTAGAGATACTTCCCAGGAACCTAATTCAGATGCCTTAAAAGACCTCAAGTCTTCCAGAGAAATTGTTCCGCCTGAAATACACAGTAAATAAACTGTGATTCATGCATATTTATGGAAATCCCAATTGTAGAAAGTGGCATTCTGTATTACCTGCGCTTTGTATGTCACTGACAAGGTCTTTAGCAATGTCTCCAGTATATAAAGCATCTGCTCCTTGTTCTGCGATGATCTCAAGTGTATCTGCTAGTTTTTCAAATCGTACAATTTCCCCTTCTTTCAGTAGCTCACCTTGTTCATTCTGGAATAGCCGGCTATAAAAAAACACATTCATATGAATGTTTTCGTTCTTATTGGAATGTGACAGAATTCATTTTTGAAAAGCTCTGTTAAAAGGGAACATATAGTCTGTGTATTACCGTAATGGTGAGTCTGGCTTCTCCTTTAAGATAAGAGGCAAAAACCGAGAGAGCACATAGTGTATAGGGACGCCCTCTCTAGCCATCTTGATAGTGGGCTCAAATAAACTGGCCCAAGGTAAACGACCATACAGTTTATGAGCTTGTTCATAGCCACGGATATCACCTGGTACACCGATCCAGTGAGCACCTATAGAGAGAGAGAACGTACAGCTATCATTTGTGCTTAAAGTAAATGTGCTTAATAATAAATAAGAAAGCTACTTACTGTATGATGCAAAACAAGGTCTGTATTTAAGGAATATTAGGTTACATCTTTTAACATAGGGCATTGCACATATATAAATAAAAACCCTGTCCACTCTCACCTTCCATTGGCTGTATTGTGGTTGGACACATGGTAAGAAGGTCTGTTTTAAAAGCTTTTGGGACAGTCTCTCTGGCATTGATTACTCTCACTCTGCCTAGATAACAGATAAGTGGATGAACATAAAATAATATGCATTATTAAACAAAATAATGATTTGTTTGTGGCATTAAAGGTAGGATAATCCTCACCACTTTGTTCCCGTATTGTGAATATGGATCCTCCACCGATGCCCATACTCTGAGGATTTATGATTGACGTGCACAGTAAAGTAGCAATGGCTCCATCTACCGCTGAGCCACCCAACTGCAGTATATCTCTAGGAAGAAAAAAGAGGAGAAAGAAAAAAGACAGCCTTCAGCTATGGGAGGGTTTTTTAAGAGATTTGATGTCAAGGGTCTCCAAATACAATAATCCCACTGGGAAGGGCCCCTTCCTAAAATGTAAAGACAGCTTTAGCTACCATTTACGTAGAAAATATGTGCTTTCCAAAACGAAATACTGTTTTTGTATTGTAGAGGGGTTTTTTTATTATGATTTTTTTTTGCAAAATTAATAGTGTGTCTGTTAATTTACCCATTTACAGTAGACTTTTCAAATGACACAATAATGAACTGTGTGCTCATAATACGTCACTCTCCCTCACTGGATTCTGTTCGCACTCTATTTTTCGGGTCAGAACCGTGGTTCTTTTACGTCATCACATGTAAGTGGCAACTGTTTACCTCTGTTGCTAGGTAACGACTGCCCAGAAGAAGGCGGCAAAATTATAGCGCTGCTGACCTCGATTTTGTACTTCAGTTTTTTAAATCTTATATTGTTTGTTTCCCAAGGGCCATACCATAAATCGATAAGGTTCCAAAGAACGAGGGAGTTCAGTACTACTGGAGGACAGGAGAATTGTAGGCTAATTTTCAAATCTAACTTGCAGTGCATCGGTCCCGCAGGAAATGCCAGTGAACACACACACGTTGGTTTTTGTGATTTATGCGGACTCTCCATAACGTTAGGTGTAATGGTGTTTATTATGTACAGACTGTATGTAGTATTGCCCACACTGACCCTACACCTAAACATACCCCTTACAGGAAACTACAGGCTTTTTTAGATTTAAAAAAAAATTAATTCTGTGCAATTTATTAGTTTCTTTGCCCTTGGGGACCTCAATTTAGGTCTCATAAGTTTGAAATAGAATAGAAAAACACACACTTTGACCGAAACATTACAGCACCAAATGTCATTAGTATCTACATTCAAATACTGCGGTCAACAAAGCGGACTGATTTACCTGTCCGACATCTGAAACAGTACCGCGGTACAACCAATAAAATAAAATATTTAGAATTTGTACATTTCCTTGTACCTTTCACCTACTGAATGACTCGAGAGAGAATAGGGGATATACAACAACAACAACAAATGAGGAAGTGTTTTGGAAAATTAGCTAATTTCTGCAGGTTTATACGCGTTTTAGGGCTGGCATAACCAATGTGTGTTTGTGTTTACAAATTATCTATTTACACAGTTAATCGTGGTTAGTCCTAATTCTGACTACTTTCAGCTTTCAAAGCGCGATATCTGAATTTAAACCCACTTTACAGTAGTGAACACAAAAATGAAATAGTGTATAAGTTGTTGTGCAAGACTGTATCCTCTACTGAGAGGAAGCCAGAGATTGGTGTCAAGAGGATTAGTAGGCTGTGAAGATACTTCACCTAATTAACTTCAAACTTTCTGTGTACATTTAACCGGACGTTTCACCTCAGCAGCCACTCGTAACCTCACATTTACCTGACCCAGGGATTACCACAATCTAGTTGTCACAACCTAATTGTCATTTTTTTTCCACAACAAAACGTGATCTTCCACATCAATATACGCGTTTGAATAAAAAGTGGGGATGCTAGAGTTTACTTAAAGATTTAATCTAGTCATCCGTAAACACGCTATTTCTGAATTTAGAATAACACAATCCATAGTGCACTGCATAGCCCACATAATATAGCCTACTATATGTAGCCTATCCTATACAGTAAGTAAAAGGCACAAGCACTCACCGCCCGACTTTTGAACAGGTTTCGGAGTCCGCTGCCACTGCTGCGTTTTTGTAATGTCCGTCAGTACACAGCTCGTTAAAGTGAGTCGCGCAAATAATGATAATTAAAACAATACATACAATCGAAATACTTAGGCACAAGCAAACTTTCTCTTTCCGTCTCGCCATTGTTTCCCGACCCTTTGCGGCTGTATCGTTGAACTTGTAGAGCATGCAGCAGAAGAGCACTATTAGCCCTCCCCTTGCAGTGTCAACGCCTAATTAAGCGCATTGTCAAGGTGTAGAGGTCGAGTCTAAATTGGATTGTGTAAAGTGTTTTTGTAAGAGGTGTTTTCGCACTCTCAGAAGGTATTAAGCAAACTTCACTATCTGTAGAATCTACAAAGACATCCCCCCTGCAGCCAACTGCTGGACCACCCCAGCTTTGAGTTTATAACACCCCTTTTTTGACCACCATGTGTTGTGACTCAGAGGGATGAGATCATATTACTACCACACCAAAAGTAAGTCACTATTTAACCTATGTGACTCTTAATATACTTTTGAATTAAATAGTTTAATAACATTTTTGAATGTAGCCAGTTAACTGTTACAAGATGGTACACTCAAAAAATGATTCCCCAACACTGTTCAGTTTATTTAAAAATATAGCTCCGCCCAGGAGGACATCTCCGCCGCCTGCTCTACCCCAGTGGGCTTCTCCGCCAACAGCTCCACCCTGGAGAACTTAGGGTTAACTGTCTGATCGGCCCTGGTGGGCATTTCGACCACCCGCTCCTCCCTGGTGGTCTGGAATCCGCTCCTTAATGTGGGGGCTTTGTCACTCCCAGCTGGAGCTGCCAGCTAAAGACTGTGTTTGGCACCCCAGCTTTCTATGTACCCTGTGTGTTTTGTGTCTGTTTTCATTCCTGGACTCAGCTTTTGCTAGTTTGGTTCAATCATTCAATCAGTGCCACCTGTATATATATATACCAGTCTGTTTGTCTGTCTGTCACCGATCATTGTATTGATACATTGATCTCAGTGTATGCCGTCAAAACAGTGTGTTCATTCGTGTTCTTGTACCCTGTTATCATAGTCTGGATTTATCGATGTCGAACTCTGCTTCACTTGGATTTACGTTTTCGTCTTGCCCCTAGGAATCTGTTAACTGGTACGTTTGACTATCGCCTGGATTATCATTTACTCTTTTGTCTATGCCTCTGCTGATTCTGATTGCTGGTGTTCGACTTTGTCTGCCTGACCCTGAGCCCAATAAACCCATTTTGCATTTGAACTTGCCCCCTTCGCGTCCTCATTCATGACATCAACAAGCATATATTTGATCATTTTCATTAAAACTGTATTTGATCAAATTGAGTTGACCCAACTCAATTAAATTTCATCACATTCATCTCTTTTTTATATGAGTCGGGGCTACACATATTTATTGGATGGAAATCCATCCATCCTTCCATCCATCCATTGCCTTTAATTAAATTGAGTTCATTTTTTTGAGTGTACACACATTTTGCTGGTTACTTCGATATTTTCACCATCAAACCGTATGTCAACACTCTAGTTGGTCAACAATTATAATTCATACTTTGATATAAAATAATCTCTCTTAAGGCTAATTCACACTCCATCGACGTAGGCTGACAGACTGGTTAGAACAGTACGCTACCGCTACTGACTTATGCTTTTGGTTGGCACTTGTTTAGAACATGTTGAACTTGTTTAATCAGCATTTGTCGATCCATTAAACTCAAAGAGTAGGAATATAGGGCATGTAGTACAATACAAACATAAAACACTCTCAGTGCTTATTTACAAATTGGCCTCATGGAACAGTAAGTGTATGAAACAAAAATATGTCATGTATGTATTTGTACATGTGCGATTGTAATTGTAACCACAAAGTATGCTTCAGTTTTAGGTGCATGCGATGTAAATTTCATTATCAAAATATGCATGTATAGCCATATTTTCTAATTGCACATATGTACATTTCACAGTCGGAAAACAAAAACAGAGATGATGATACAGCAACAAACTACTTCAAAAATTCCCTTGTAGACAAGAAACCCGCAACTCTATTTTAAAGAGTTTACAAAGACATCTGTCAGTCATAACTTCTGGTATATTCCAGAAACTGGATAAGGATGAAAATTTCAAGTGCGTTTGTCAAGCTTACAATCAAATGGATTATACTTTGAAAAGTCTACACTGAGTGTGCATCAAAACTGCAGTATACTTTCAGCTTAAGAGATCACTGCATGCAGCACTGAGATAAGAAATTTTAGAAATAGGCATGTAGGCTATTAAAACATGAAGATAGTCCCTGACATTACAAAAATAACAACCCACAATGGATGCTGGACAGTGCATAGTGAACAGGTGTTTCATATCATAGCTGTTAACGTTTTATAGCAGGACTCTCAGTATCATTTAATGATGTTCCACAGGGAAGTCAGTACTACCGTGAAGAATGACTGATTTGCAAGAATCATTGTTATCATATTGGCTTATTAGATATTAATAGCTGCATTTATAATGTTAAATTTCATCTATATTGAGGAATGCATGTATTAAAAACTCTAGGAATGCATCAATTAGAAATACTCTGGAAAAAGTTCTATATATTTCACTTAATTTCATTTCAGCTCTCATAATGTTTAGTATTCCAAAATTAAGTTTTACAAACGCACAGAAAACTTGGAAGCTGTTTAGGTCGCGTGTCGCCTGAAGGCAAAATTCAAGTATGCCACTCTCAGTCATTTGTGTTTTGCACTTTCATTGTAGTTTCTGGAAAAGCGCCAGGTTTCAGCAATACGCCTGCATAACTGCATTTCGAACAGGACCGTTTTCCTAGATTTCAGACTTGAACAAAGCAGATGTATACGTGTGACTATAGTCAACTGAGCTGAAGAAAAAAAATGCAAGCAAAACTTGCATAGGAAATATTGCAACGATGCAAAGTTGCAATTTCTAAACAAACCATAAAACGTGCGATTCCGTTTGCCGCGAGTGACAAATGCTCAAGAGTGTGACGTCAGAGGAAGTTGTCTGTTTGGCGAACACTGCACCTTGGGAATTGTAGGCCGTTGGGGGGTGTCACTTGTAAACAACTACTGTTGTATTACTTTTAGTAATAACACGCACTCTTATAGTACAGCTGTCACATATCTTAACCAAGTGGCAGAAGTGGGATTTACAGAAGAGTTCTTTGTCGTATTTTCCGTGATTAACGTTAGTTCTTTTTACATAATAGGCTACTTTTTCCATATCATTTGTCTGAGAATGACTACGTGAGCAGCTGTACTGTAACGTACAGGTAAGTTCTGAAACGATTCGGTGTTTTGAATGAATCTTCTAAATGAATAAAACGCTATATTCTAAGCACTTAGGGCATTTATCGACCATTGAAGAACACGACTGCTTTCCTGCCTTTAAATTCCCGAGGCATTTTTAAGTTAGCAAATTTTAGCTAATCAGTGTTTGGAGTATGAATTAAAAACTTTTCATTCTGTGTTAAAATGACCGATGCTATCCTTAATCCATAATTGTATTTAATAACAAAAGCAGCGACTTCTCTTTTGTTGAACGTTATGTTGGGGGAAACTATGTTAAGTTAATAAGCGGCTCGCGTGTTTAAGGAATCGTTGAGTGTAACGTTAGGTGATGACTCGCTTATAGCACAAAATATATCGCCCACTGGTTAACCATAACATGCAGAATGGCTAGCTGAATTTGTCATTTAGTGAATCTTTTTGGTGAACGGATAAAGATTCGATTCAATTAGATGATTCCCCCACTACTGTCTGTGACACCCTCCTTCTGCGGTTTACAACCGGCACACATATGTTTTAAGTAATTATTAACGTTATTACCAATGTTATTATTCGTGTTAATGTGGTGACCGGGAGCATTAACATTATAATGAACCATTTGTTATGGTTTTAGTAGCCAGTCAATCAGTTATGCGTCTTCGTTATATAAACGCGCAGATTTCAATGATGAGACGTTGGACATCCGTCATGTTTGTTTTCTGCCCGCTTGTCTTCGGCACTATGGACGTCGCCTGACAGCGCTTTACGGACATAAGGGCAGGACTAGAAACTGCAATGAAACACAGCGACAGGGAGGTGTCTGAGAGGGAAGTGTAGAGGCAGGATAACTGGCAGCGCCGGGCGGAACAACAGTCGCTGCGAACCTGACAGACAAGAAGTGCCTCGAAGCTCCCGGTAAATATGCAATTGAATGGGCGTCAATTGGCGCATCGACTCGTTACAGTCTTTGCATGCTTAATCTTATCATTTAAATGTTGCATTAGGTGATTGGGGTTTATTTTTCTTTGTGCTGTGTTATTGTACGCATTCCCCTGCTGTTACTCTCTCAATCTGTCTCTGTTGACAGCCGCCGTGATATGTTGCATAAAACCTTAGGTATGTTCTTGTCTTTCATCTTTACTAGCCTGTCAGGTTGCATTCCTTCTGAGGGATCCTAATGCAACAGTAATGCAACAATTCCCTGTTGTCTTTATGTCAGGCAATTAAGCTCTATGGGCAGATTTGTCCCTGCTGCAGGTTTGTGTTGACTGTCTGCATGCTTTTATTGCAGTATGCTTGGAATTCTCTCATGACTCATGATTTTAAAAAGTGCAGTGCGGAGGTGTTGCAAAGACTGAATTTCAAATGCCATACCCATGTGTGCTGCGGTCCCTATCAAGCTGCTCGTCGGCCTGCGCGTGAGTGTGGGGAGGGGGAGAAGAAGCCAAATGTGTGTGGGTGGTATATAGAAATGATCATGTGGTCAAACCGGGCCATCAAGGCAGGTGTGATGCAGTTTGCCTCGACGGCAGTGTCGGCGTAGTGTTATTCTGCTGCACTTTATCACGAAATGTCTTTATATCTGCTATTTTTCTCTCTCCCAGGTGCCCTCGGGTGCACTGTGTTCCTGTTGGTCTGCATCAGGAGGCAAGAAGCAGCTGAATTATCTCACGGAGGCACACTGTCAACATTTCCAAATGCATTGAAACGGAAATGAAAAGCACTCTTGCATTAACCAAAGCAAACGGCACATGATCAAATTAGACTGCAGAAAAAGCTCCTTGATGACGGACAAAGGCTGTGTCACTTCAGTTAAACACCAAATCAAGCCTTCCAATGCACAAGCTAACAAATAAGCATCTCTAAATCATATCTGCATGTGCGTTTGAGATAGTGTGTATGTATGTACATATGCAGGGATGGAGTGGTCTTTAGAGCGGATGAGGGAATGGGTGGCAGGTGGCATGCAGTCAGTGCGGGAGTGTGAGTCCAGTGCTCTAGGCACTGCTCTTTGTCTCGCCCTTCTGTTTATTTGGTACTGTTATCGTGTTGGATGCGAACACTCCGCACCTTCGCTCCGCGGTGGTTTCAGCCCCGAGCCGCGTGTCGGGGCAGTTCCTGGTGGAGTTCTTGCCTCAGACCTTTCAGCCCGAAGAGGCTCGAAACTCCGTCAGATTGGCGGGGTTGGAGTAAGCGGAGTCGGCGAGGAAGAACTCAATGGCTTCGCCTACTGCCAGTCGCCTGAGTGTTTCCGTTGCACCAAACCCGGTGAGGGCCTGAACCAGCGGCTCTACCATAGCCTGCAGGAGTACGCCAAGCGCTACACCTGGGCCGGCATGGGCCGTGTGCACAAAGGCGTACGTGAACAAGGCCGATATCTGCTCTGCAACCGCCCGTCCATCCAGAAACCTGAGGTCTTCTTCCTGCCAGACCTTCCCTCTGCTCCTTTCTTCTCACGGGAGGCACAGAAGCATGACGTGGAGCTCCTGGAGAGAAGTTTTCCTGCACTCCTGGCTGAATTTGAGAGTGTGTACCGGCTGTCAACTAGTCGGGCCGGCTCTTCGCTTCCACTGGGCTGGAAGGCCAACAGCACACCTCGTGGCCAGTGGTGGACCTTCTATCTGGTGAACCAGGGTACTCCGATGGTGCTGAATGCCAGGCGCTGTCCACGTACGTGGAGGGTGCTCGGACAGCTCCGTACCTTTATTGCGAATAATGTGTTTGGAAATGCCTGTTTCTCTGTGCTCAGTCCCGGAGCCACCATCACTGAGCATTATGGGCCAACCAACGTACGCCTGCGCTGCCACCTTGGTAAGAGGTTAAAGGATGTGGATATATGTATACTACCAATCCAACGTTTGGGCATAGCTTCTTATTTAACAAAAAGATTTTATTAAACAATTTTGGAATTAAAGTAAAGTCATCTAAACTATAAAATACCACAAAAGGAGAATGAAAATTCAGAAAATATATGTTCAAAAGTTTCTGGTCTGTATAATTTTTGTTGGAAAACAATACTACATAAATTCAGAAAGGATGCATTAATTTTTTAATTTTTTTTGGAAATGACAATAAAGACATTTATATTACAGAAAATTAATATTTGAAACAAGTTATTTTGAAGTATCTCGATTTTGTTTTCACAAAAATATTTTCTGATCCCACTCAAACAACTTTTTAAAAGGAGTTCACATGTATTTTGGATGTCTGGATGCTACAAATATTTTTATTTTCAAGAATGTTTGTAGTTTTGTAAATGCATTTCATTTGACATCAGTTCAGTCAAACGAGAACAAATGTCTGACTGGTAATGTAAGCATTATATGCGAGTGCAGCAATATATACAGCGATCTGTGTGGCTGTTTTAAGGTGTGTAAGCCATTTTCTCTGTGTGTGTGTGCAGGATTGAAGGTGCCCTCTGGTTGTGAATTGGTAGTTGGTGGAGAGCCGCAGTGCTGGTCTGAGGGAAGCTGCCTGCTGTTCGATGACTCTTTTCTTCACACTGCTTTCCATGATGGTGAGAAATAATGTGTAGAAGATTGTCGTGCAAAAGCCATTTATTAAGTATTAAGGAGAAAACAAAGTGTGCAGTAGTTATTAGTGGATTTTTAATGCCCGGGTATTTTTTTCAATAGCAGTGTGGTTGATATAAAGCCAATATATGATAGTACACTGTTTTATTTAAGTGTTAAACATAAAAGCAATTAAAGACAGTAAACAACAGTAAATGAAGTAAATTGCTAAATTTGTGTGGGCTGGGATCATGTTTTGTCAAATAAAAACCAGTAAAGCAAAGTTTAAAATTAAGATTTTATAATTGCTCGTTTGTGAGTGTCTGCTAACAACAGAATGCACCTGTCTCCATCCACTTTGCACAGATGGACTGTTACGCAAAGACTACTTGTATTTTTATACAGGCTATGCACACTAGAAGGACTAACAGCTGATGCAGTTTGCAATGTTCCTGCTATTAATGTTCATTAGATATTCAAATACTTCTTCAAAATGCATATATGAAACAAATATTATTGCATAGCTATCAATTATTAGACAGAACTGTTAAACACAAATAGTGACTGGAGAATGGGATCTTCTTTGTATCTACAATTAATCAGTTGTAAGGAGCCCCTATGTAATTAAGAGGCATATACATAATATGTATTGCATTCAAATCCTACACTAACCAACCCAAAACAATCCCTGCTATAAACCACTCTGAACAGCAGCTTTATACCACCACCCTGGCAACCAATGGGTTTTATGCACGAATAATTTTAGTACTTTTGCCTAATTCACAACGCATGCTTATTCACGTTAATTTTTTAACTAGTTCTAATGTTATTAAATTTTGAGTGTGCCACAGCCATATCACCCTGCAGCCTAAGAATGGTCGCTAAGCAGGGTTGAGCCTGGTCAGTAGTACGTAGATAGGAGACCTATTGGGAAAACTAGGTTAACTGCTGGAAGAGGTGTTAGTGAGACCAGCAGGAAGTGCTCACCCAGAGGTCAGTGTGTCCTAGTGCCCCAGTATATTGATGGGAACACTGTCAAAAGGGCACAATGTTTTGGATGAGACGTTAAACTGAGGTCTTGTTTCTTTGAGGTCAATAAAAATCCCGTGCCACTTCCTGTGAAGAGTAGTGGTGTAACCCTGGTGTCCTGGCAAAAAGAATCCCCATCCACTGAACTGGCACTGAGTTTGCACTACAAACCAAAGTTGGTTAGATGCTTTGTTCATTCATTCAATATACTAAACAATACATTTGCATAAAACACAGCCAAACCATATCGATAAAAGTTTTTTTATAGTCTTTGACTGTATGATGTTATCAAAAGGCATGCTTTCGCCTGAGAGACATACAGCAAGATCCTCAAGCAATGCCAAGTGTGCCATCCTCAAAACCAGTTTAAATACACTTTTCCTAAAAACCTCTAATTGTCTAGCATACACATATCTACATTATCCAGATAAACCTCTCAGACTGAGCTTTAACAGTATATATTGAAATATACAAAAGATTGATTATCTATGAATAAACATATGCTTAATGCAAATCTAAAACCAAGGAGAGTATATGTATATGCTTTCTGTGTATGTGAGTTAGTGTGAAAGTTATTGGTGAATCGTTGTTTGTGAACATGTCTGTATGCAGACTTTACACACAAATTTGCGCAGGCCACTTTACCACTTCCTTCATGATTTCCATATCTGTGTGTCAGGTACTCCAGAAGATGGCCCGAGAGTGGTGTTCATGGTGGACCTGTGGCATCCAAACGTGGCCGCAGCCGAGCGACAGGCGCTGGACTACATCTTCACCCCTGGGCGCTGAAAGAGAACCGCGAGGAGAAAATGGTCAACGATTTCCATTGTACTAACAGTATGAGATGAGTGCAAAGGGAAAGATGGAGTGTTGAGAACATGAGTCTCTTCCTCTAGTATACAGTACCTTTACTCTCACTTTCCCTATTGGCACTGCTTCAGTAGAGACTTCAATGTACCGTCACTATTGTACATTATCAGTGTTTACAGAACTCTTCAAATCTAACCATAGCAAAAACCTGCTGGTGAACCGTGCTTAAGACGAAGCCGTCGCGTTCATGTTGTTCCTACAATTTAGCTGCAGGGTCACTTTTAAACCCAGTGAGTGTCATAGTATCATTTCACCTAAAGCATTGGCAGTCAACCGCACATGGAAATGCACTTTTTGCCAAGCCTGGTCACTGCAGCCAGGTAGGATTGTATAGGAAGCACAGTACATTTGTTTGGTCTGTACATTTTTACTGCGATCAGGCTTGCAGAAGCTAAGCTAAACAGTCGTAAATGACATATGCTGCAATGACAGGGTATTTGACATTTACCGCAAAGGAATGTGGATATATGGCAGAGATGTTATGCGAAGTGAATTGAAGCACTACCAGCTATAGTGTAAAATGACCTCCATTAAACGCACTAGTGGCAAATTATTTTACCGCCACACCTAAGTCAGGGTCGGAGCGCTTCGATGGGGAAGAATACGAGCACATCAAATCAGCCTGCTTTCCACTTTACTCTTTCCTACTCTGAATTTTCGAATCAAACCGAAACGCGTTATCAATCGCTTTATATCTCTGTGAAACTTAAAGAGGGACACGACGCTTATTGTTTTCGGAAAAAAACACAACGTTCTGGCTGTTCATATGTGCTAGGTTCTACCTTATTGTGATTTGTCGTACTGCTTGTAAGCAGAGCTTTCGTGGTTGTTGCATCGATATTGGTACATTCCTTTTGTAAGATGACGGACAGTTTTGAGACCGTTTCGTGAGCAGTGACATTTTATATCATTGTGAGACTTTTGGAGTTGCAGATCAATTTTATGACAACGTTCCTACTTCCATGTTTCCAAATTGTGTGCCATGGACTCACTTCGCAGTGGATGAGTAATTATGTAGATTTAATAAAGAATTAATTTAACCTTTGTGCAGTGCTGAAAATCCTTACCTTATTTGGTGTCCGTGGTTAAATAAGACCGACCTTTTAAAATAGCTCTCATTATGCTTTATTACTAGACAATCTTGGTTTTAGACTTTTGTCAACTTGTGTCTTTTTATTAGCACAGGTTTTGTATTTCTTTTTGGAAGTGATTTGTCGTTTGGAAAACAATGCAATCCAGGATCTGGTGATAATAAAGCATAATGAGATTGCTTTACAAACAATTTTTTTGTATGCCTGTTATTGTGTCATTGACTATAAATTCCACAAGTCTAATAAGGGTGGTGGTGTGGGGGGGGTTCTCTGGTTCAAAATGATTGGAACACAACATGAGGGTTAATATCTGGAACTGTGTAATTTGCTTTAAAACAAGTTCAAAAATAGCATGAAACATTGTCTTTTATATTAATGCAAATCTCGTGTGGGTGTTTATGAAAAAGAGACAGCAAAATGTGCTTCTTCTCAGGAAAATACCTGGTATTTTGACAAAACATGCTGGATGTTTGGAGGATTTTTTATGGGGGTGGCAGATAGAAGGGTAGTGCTGCAAACGGCAGCCATTATCAGATGCAGCTCTGGAGATTTACATAACTAACCTCTTGCTAACACGGGGGGAGAGAGATAAATAGTAGATAAATGAAAAGGCAGATGTAATCCACCTACGGTCCATATCTGTTCTCTGGATGGCTTTTTGCAGCGGTTGCAGATCTAATCGGCCAGAGGAGAACTGGCCCCATCTAAGCCTGGTTTCTCCCAAAGGTTTTTTTCTCTCACATTCAAAATTTTGGTTTCTTGCCGCTATCGCTTCTAGCTTGCTTAGTCGGGGCCACCTAATTTCAAGTGATTACTGTCGTTTTGATTACAGAGACCACCTCGATAAAGAACTAGTTTAATCTCGACATTAGATATTACCATCATTCTATTTGATAATGTTCATTGCTTTGCTACAGTCTGTATTGTTAAAAGCGCTATATAAATAAAAGTGATTGATAATAATATTCAGTTAGTGTTCACAAGTCTTTAATAACGCAGAAAATCATTGGAATATCATTACAAGCAACACTTGTATCCTCATAAAGGCCCACGTGGTAGATTTCTTACATTGATATAAATATTAATGGACTTCTACATACCCTACATTAGCAGGCTGTCGCATCTTTCTGCTGAATAGTGTAATCAATGAAATATTGTTCTAAAAATGTAATAAGTATTTTCCCAAGCGCTCGGTTTTGTAATAATCTGCTGCCGGGCAATATAGATTTCAACGCAGTTCTGGAGTAAATACAACTACGTAACCCGCACCACCACTGTTTTTAAACACACGCGTTTGACCGTTGCTCTCGTGACACTGCGTTCTAAAAACGGGCCATTTAACTTTTTGAAAACACTCAACTTTTTGAAAGGAACTCATTCTGAGTGAGTGTACCAGCATAGAAATTTAGCATCTGTGCAATATAGCACCATTGACGCAAGGGGGAGCTAGACAGTCATTTCTCGGTGGACGCGACAGGGCGAGTATACAGCAGGTAATGACGAGTCTGGATGAATGTTTCCACGCATCCTCTAAAGGTGAAGGTTAAGATTTTTAATTGGATGAGCAAGGCCTGTTTCAGTACAAAAGGACACATTTTACCAATAGCAGTGTCTGAAAGAGAAAACTGACGGATGTTGGAGGTTGGCAACACATTGGTGCGACATTCTAAAGCAGACAGGGACACTGCAGGGCACATTCCCTGAGCACTACAGCAGACAAGCTCTGTCTGTGCCTCAACACACACACACACACACACTGCTGAATACAAAAGAAGTAAAAAAAAAAAAAAAAAAAAGGCAGAAGAAAAGTATGCTAAATAATATTAAATGGAATTTTTGTATTAGAATAGGCTTTTTGGCAACATTCATTCATCATTCATGAATATTTAGAACAGATTAACTGTCTGTTAAGATATTTGCAAATTCAAAAGGAAGATATTACCACATCACAAGCCTGTAATTTGCATCAACATCTGTATTTGAGGGTCTAGCAGACTAAAAAATGCCTATGATGTAAAAACCCTGGAAAATACTGATTCAAATGATCTGATGTATGTTTAAACAAAAGAAAATAGTCTGAATTTTAAGAAGAAAAAAAAAATTTTAGTTTGAAGGATAGGTCTAATCACAATTTATACTTTCCTTTCTAAATTGAGCACTATCCTTTGTCTTAATGTTGTGTATGTTTGCAGACCTCTTTTGAAGTTGGCTTTTAAAAATAAGGCTTGGACTGAGGAAGGCAGAGGTGAAATTTTAGGTCTAAATGTCATGTTTTATGCAGGTTGTCTCAGTTGTGGTTCATAATGAATAAATGGACCATGGAGTGGCCTGCGGCTGGGATGTCCTGCACATGCGGTGCAATGGGATGCTGTGTTTAATCAAGTGAAAATCTGTGGGCGAGAGAAGAGAACTCCTCAACATGATGCGTTCTGAAAACTTTATCACCCTGGGGACACAGAACACATTCAAAAAGGTTGAAAACCCTAGGAGGATGGGGAGGTTTTATGAGTAAAATATGTTTCGTAATTTAATGGTGTAACATGCACATAAGCCTGGGGAAGCGTAAATAAAAATTTTAAGATCAAGCACTGAAAAAACTATATTAATCAACCACTTTTCTGAATACCTATACTAATTATGGTTACAGTCCTATGAATCTTATTCTGGTTCTTGCAAGGAGATTTTCCTAGCAAGAGTAGCCTACATGTTGGTCATTAGAAGATTTTGGGGGTCCAAATAAAATCAGAAATACAAATAAAGCTGACATTATTTCATTATCTTTGACGTTTATTACTATAATAGTAACGTTTATTATAGTTACTATAAATACATAGGTATAGTTACAGGCCTGTAACAAATAAAATCATAATCAAATATAGGTTTTTCATTACTCCAACATTTATTTATGTTAAGCTCAGAGTTGCGCATTTATAGGGCATCATGAAATATTAAATAGGTTTTTCAGTAAACATTCATTTTTTGTATGTTTTCTCTGATATACCTGCTGTACATTACAAGTTTACATAGGACATAATTAATTATTAAATGTGTTTTCATAGCATATATTGTAAGCTATTATATATAATATAATATATTATGTATTATTTATATTTTATCTGATAAACCTGTTTGACATAGCACACAATAAAATATCAAATACAAGTTTTCATTAAGCATGCATTATATTTTGCTGCTATAGCCTACCTCTTAAGTTTAGTTTATTAAAAACATGTTTTTAAACACATTATAAGGGTTTAATGATATTTACCTAACTCGATTTTGCATATACTACAGCAATATTCAGTTTGCTTATAATTTTTAAATGTCCAAGTCCATAGGCGTATATATTGGTCAACATTAATCTCAAATTCTTTATAAAGCATCTACTTAGACAATGAGAGGGATTCTTTCTATGTTTTGGTCCATGCATTGCATGTTATGTTGTGTCACCCACAGGCATCTGATGATGCACACCATACGTTTTGCGTGTCCTCTCTCTCTCTTTCTCTCTCTCTGAATCTTTTTTGGTTTATTTCCTAGCCCATCTCCCCTTACCTACGCGTCCTACCAGAATAGCGCTTATACCGCCTTACGGAGCAATCAGGTGGCACCAACTCCAAGAGGAGAAGATCTCGACAGCATCATTTCAAGACCAACATGCCATCGAGGAGGTGCCGATGTACTCTCAGCTCTCTACACCGGGCTATTATATTCAAGTGATAATAATGTGACACCTCAGAGGTCAGCCTTTACCTTCAAGGGCATTTTACTAGGCTGAGGATGAGTTTCACGCTCCCCAAAAGCGAATCGACGACCTCCTTACTGAGATCCTCCGCGCCGGCCAGGAGCGATCATCCCGGAGCCCGGCGGATACACCATCAGCGCTCCGCGGCGGTGGCGGCGGCATCTGGAGCGGAGACGGCGGATTGCGATGCGAGCTCGCGGAGACCCCTATGTCACCCCTCACTGGTCGGTACCCGGAATAGCGCAGAGAAGAGCCACCCACAACACTCCCACTCCCATGGACACGCTCTTTCCACGGCTCACAGTCAGGAGGACCTGTCGGAGCTTCCAGATGGAAGAGAACGCAAGACAACCAGACGACACCACCACCATCATCATCACCATCATCACCACAATCGTCACCATCACCATCACCGCCACCGGTCCACTCGGGACGACCTGCCTCAGGAGCCCCGACCCAAGCACTCTCACGCAGCTCGCATGCCCACCAGAACTCAGTCTTTCTCCGAGTCCAGGGACGAAACGACTCTGTTTTTTGAGTCCCCTCAACTGGCCCGACCGGGGTCTTCATCGAGCAGAGAGGCGTGTCCAGCCTCCACCTCCTCATCCTCGCCGGTGCCCGCTTCCTCCAGCCGCTCCTCCCGCAGATCGGGGAGGTCCAGCGCAGCATCTTCTGAAGCGGACTTCAACCTGCGGCCGTTCCTCAGCTCAGTGTTTGGGCAGGTAAGGCCTGAACAGACGCTGGTGATACGAGTTTTATAATGGGTCTCGTTTGAATATAGCTGTAAAACACGTCAGAAACTTTATGCTGCAACTATAGACAGTCGTGATTTTAGGAAGGCTTAAACGTCATAGGTAAAATTACGTGTAACAGAAACGTTTGCATTTCACTCATCAAGTTTGAACACTGTGCTAATGACAAAATGTTTTGTGTAAATAGGCTATACTCGTTTCTAAAGAGGGAAAGCTTGATAGAGAGTTGCCTTCTACTAAAGTCAAAGTTATAGCAGAGGGAGGAATAGATTTGAGGTAAATTTAGTATTATAGGGTAGATATGCGCTCCATGAGAACAGCTGAGTCTATTAAAAAGATATTATCAGACCCACAATTGTTATTAAAAATTTTAGTTAAAAACGTTTGAATTCAAAATAGTGTCTAGAAAACTGATAATTCCATACAATCATATAAATCAAGAGGGAACATGTATCATTTCAAACATTTATCAAATATATTTATGAATTTGTCATATAAGTTTTCAAATATTTATCAATTTATTTGTTTTAGCTGGTGCTGTGACAAGTTTTGTCATATGAAGGAATTCAAATGTAAAATCCTCCGAGTGCTATTGGAAATTTTTTTTTTGAAATGAGCATTTTTATCAGGCTCTATGTTTACGTTCAGTTATTCCACTTCAATAGCAACGAAAAAGCCAATTTATTGGCAATAAAGTGAAATGACCGAACATAAACACACACAGGAAACTTATGAAAGTCCTCATTTTAATAAAACATTTTAGACATCACTTAAAGGCTTTTGCAGGTTTTATATGCTGTACATGTCTGAATATGCCTTATTCCATCAGTATAGCACGCTGAAAGATAGTGTGTCCAAACAAAACAGCATAAGGAAAATAATTACAGAATGACCAACTAGTTCAGGGCTGTCCCGCAGGACACCGGCTCTCCAAGATCGAGTTTGAAAGCCATGAACTAGTTCCATCAAGATTCTGTGTGCATTTAGTCAACACTTAACTATTCCACAAGGTCAGAGAAACGAGTTGTGAATGACTCTGAAGCAATGCTACTGAGCCTGGTAGGTCACATAACAGTAATAAAATGATGGATGTGGTATGTCTGCGTTTCATGCATGCTACCCATAGAATATACTTTTTTTTAATGGTCATGGATACAGTATGCAATTTCATGCACAGCTATAGCATTTCTGTGTTTTTTTATCTCCTACAAAATTCAAAAGCAATTATATTATATTGCATATTATCAGAGATGGGCCAGAAATGAATGGTAAACCTGCTCATATATGGCCAAAATCATAAGTCCCAATATGCCATCTAGTCGTTTTCAGACGTTTGCCATCATTTAGATGCAGTATCTATGCAAAATTTTGCCAAGGTGGGGAAAAATACGCAAGAGGAGAAAGCACTGTCCAAAGCAGTTCCAAACAAATATGATAGTCCCTTGTCTATTGAGGCACAGCTCACACACGTCACTTTCAAACCAAACAGCTTTCAGTTGATCATTGTGACGAACTTGAAGCTGTAGCAAAATCTTTAACTTTTTCACAAAATGTGTGGTGCAATGTGGATGTGAAAATCCGAATCGTTTCTATTGCAATTGTTGTAGCTTGTCCAAAAAATTAATGCAAATATGTGTACAGTATTAAAGCATTCCTGAAAGATAATATTTTGTTGTGCTTATGAAACATAATTAATGATGCCATTGTTGTCCGATATTACTGATTTGACATGTTAATAAAATAATTTTAGTCAAATTATTGTTTGGAATTGTTTTGTAGTAAAATTATTTAATTATTTCCCCTTTCAAATCTGAAAAGAACTGGTCATGGGAATTTAAAAAAATATATAAATAAATTGGCCAACAATCAACTATGACCCGATGAATCCAAAGTAGTCTCGCGCAGCCACTTCATAGCCACTTACTTTGGTCAAGGCCTGTCCATAAGGCCGGTTGACTGACATGTCAAACAACCAATCACAGTTCGTTTCGTTCAGCGTCACGTTTCGGGGTGTGGAAATGTCCCCACAACAACAGAACGGCGTGCAACAGTCGGTCAGATAGAAAGTCCCAATGAGACGCTCGCGGTAAACATCTGTTTGAAGCATATCTCTCCACTTTTTAACACCCACAAGCAATTCTGGAGAACCGAGCACAATACTGAATCGCCAGCTGCGATGTCAGCATCTGTTGTTTCATGTTTGCCAGCAAACGCAGCTGAAATCCACTTCTCAGTGAGGTACTTCACTTGATCTTCCATAATAGATAGGAGGGGACACACAACTAGTGAAATTGGATCGCATACTTCTGAGAATCCAACGTTTAACTGATCTTAATAAATGCTTATTGTCACTCATGTAAACACAACAGTTTTTCCCTGCAATCACACGTCTACGCATTGTTTCCGAGCAAACCGAAAATAAACGCGACACTCGTGTCCCCCGGAAATCCGCTAAAATTCAACCAATCGTTTGATGACTTTGACATTCCTGAAGGGTTTCCAGTTAAATGCACCAGACGTTTAGCCAACGTTCCGTGGGCGTGACGTCTGAGGCTGAGACTAAATCCGAGACCAGTACCATGATATCTCACACACAATAGTTTGTCATTTCATACGCAACAGTTGACTGAGATGTTTTCTAATGAATTATTTATGATAAGGAGTATTACCAAAATAAATATTAATTCATATTCACAATCTGTTCCAGAGTTTGACTCCTGATCGAATGCTTTCTGACAGTAAACAGCTGTGAGCTGACACTGATTAAATGTGCTGCTCGGAGGATTGGATGTCTAGAACGTTGCGGAAGCTTGCCTTCGGTACATGTATCACAGAACTTTGAAAATCAATTGCGTTAATAATAAAGGAGTCTTGGCTGGAAGGATGAGCTCTGGGCGGGAGGGTGCTCCTTTGTTGCTTTAGACATTGAAAGGCTTGAATAGATAAAGAATACAATGTCTGTTTGTGAAATGCAAATCTTTTTAGGCGTATCCGATTTTGCGAGATTCTGTGTATGAATGATTAAAAGCTGTCTGATGGCACCGCCACAATGACTTTGATGCTGCGCTGCGGTTTCGAAAACAACACACACTTTCATGCTACGCTAATGTGGGTTGTACTATTATTGCGACACAGGAAGCTTTTAAAGCTGACATATAGCAATATTTTGGAATCTATGTTAAAAAATATACCCCTTATTGAGGGTGGAAATTAAATGGAGGGTTAGTCATATAAAATAAACCGGATAATGTGGATTAAGTATACCCAGCTTCAAGGTTAGAGCTATTCTCAATGTACAGTACAAACAGTAAAAAGCACCACTTGTTAGGTTAGAACTGGCGGGCCAGTTAGAAAACATGGGCAAACGAGACCAATTATTAAAATCGCCTTCAAGGTCAGAGCGTTTCTCACTGTGGCCCTCCATCTGTCATTGTTTATACTGTGATGGTCCATTTACATTTGCCTCAGCTTTTTTTTTTTCTCCTCGAAGCCCCTTAATACAGTCATTTTATAATCGAATTCGCTACCTAGTTAACTTAAAGTCAGCGTTATTGCCTGTGTTGCATCATTCAAGTCTAAAATGTTGGAGTATTTAATTGGCATTCATGGAGGAATCTCACATTACTGGGAGAAACCTTCTGTTTGCAAGTATGTTGTTTAGGCTGTCAGCCTCAGACGCTGTATGAATCAGTGAGGCTGGCTTACAGTCTCTCGCTGGGTGTGTGTGTGTAAACACAATTTACCAGAAATGCAGCGTAATAGGCTTCGGATCACAGGGGTGACACATTCCCTATATCGGTCTGTCTAAATTCCCAACGCTTGACTTGACTAGGTGTTGAAATAAGACTGACAAAAATGTCCTTGGATGACAATGCGACTCTTTCCCTCCATAAATCTTGTAGATGGTAAACCAGATATGGTCTCCACTTGTCTTTGGTGCTATTTTTAGTCTCCCACCTCTTTGTGTATCTGTGTCGTTCCTCTGATATTTTTTTGAGTCTGCTGTCAAACACACCCCTCCTACTTTGCTCTTGCTGATGTGTTTTTGAGGTTACAATGACCTTGCCATGCTCTTCTGGGAGATCAAGAAGCAGATACTTGAGAGTGAGGGTGTGAAGATGAAAAGAAGGAAATTGAATGGGTATAGTGTCAATATTGTACTCGACGTGTAAGTATGATGAATGTGCAACAGATTATCTCTGTTTTTGCACAGTTTTTGCAGGCTATTTTCTGTGGTTCACTAGCCATCTATTCAGAGTGCTTCCTTGTCTACAGACGGAGCCCGATATGGCACCAGAAATCTTAGTAAAAACAAAATCTTTGGTAAAACTTTAGCATAGGAACTAATTCTCACTTTTTTTGATTATTAGCATGTATAATATTAACATGTTGGAAATATGGAAGAAGTTCTGAATGCAAGCTTGCAAATGATTGTAATAACGGGGTTAAGTGGGATAAATGATTAGGCCAGCACACCTAACATGTAACAGTTTTTCAACATTTTCCCTAAAATGAAACATGAATTTTCATGTCATGTCAACTTAATCAGTTTTGAATCTGCGGGTAGAGCTCTTTAGGTTCACCTTTAGTGTATAGATCAAACATCATTAGTTAACTTACAGTGATTAATTAGCCCATTCTCTCAGTCAGTGAGTGTTTATAGGTTAATTAAATGCCTTCATCTCTTTACACTTTCACAGGTCTGTCTCACTGTTTTAATTCTTCGTTCTCATGTCTTATTTTAGAGCATATGTTCTTGAAAACAGTGCTTCCCAACCTTTTTGTCTTTGTCAGTCCCATCTGTAAGGCTACATTTTTTTCATAACAAATGATATAGTTGATATTGGTTTGCAAAAGGACAAAAAAAGAATGTCATCCATTTGTTTCTTTATCAGAATAGATTTAAAGAATTGTAGCATGACACTACTTTAGATCTTCTGCAATGAAAGGGTGACTTTTGAATAAATGTTCAAACCACTGATAAAAACATCACTAAAATAAACCACACCACTCCAGTTCCTCAGTTAATGTTTGGAACTAACAGATCCATCAAGACGTCTTTAATATCAAAGTGGCTAAAATACTAATCCATAATTTTATGTACCGTGTATGTATGTGAATGTATATGAATAAATAAAATTTGAATTTGAAATCCATAGCTGCATTTTCACCTGAAAAAAAAGCTGTCTTGTCTGAGTCAGGTGAGAAATATCCAAAACTGTTTTAAACAAATATGATGGTGGATTGAGACTGTCCAAAGATTGCGTCTGTCAAAAGTTAAAGGAACACAATACTTTTTACACACAATACATTTTCAAACTCCCCTAGAGTTAAACGGTTGAGCTTTACTGTTTTTGAATCCATTCAGCTGATCTCTGAGTCTGGCAGCACTTTTAGCTGCAGCTTAGCATAGATCATTAAATCCGATTGGACTGTTAGCATCTCGCTCAAAAATGTTTCAATGTTTTTCCAGTTTCTATAGTTCTATAGTTACATCATGTAATAGGATCAATACATCTTTGCTGCTGTACTATGGTTGCAGCACGCACAATAATATTAGGCAGTGAATTTATTAGAGTACAGTTATATCAGCCTATAAAATCACAACTTTTCATTCTATGACAGTCTTAGTATACGATGTTGTGTGGATTACTTGTGGATTATTGTAATGTTTTTTTTTTTTTTTTATGAGCAATTTGGACTAAATATCTTCAAATCGGTTCCCCTGCAGAAACAAACTCATCTAGATCTTTGATGGCATTAGATTAGCTTTTTAGCAATTCAACTATTCTTTAGAAAATTAACAGAAAAAACTATACTTAGTTATTTTAATCTGTTATTTTTTCCTCAATTTTGTATTTTACAACAATGCACAGTATCATGACCTTAGGAACTGCTTTTACTGTTGAATTCTTTTGCCTATGCATATTTTTGTTTGTGTACAGGTGGAAACAGGTGTACATGCAAGGCTTATGAAAGATGTTGTGTGATAATACGCATTGTGTGTCTGAGTGCGGTGATCTTGTGACTGCTGACAGGATGAGAGGTGACAGTTAAAAGTAGGTTGCACACTAAAGTTCACTGCAAGCTTGAAAAGGGGATGGAGGGATGAATAAAACCAGCATATCAGTGGAGAAGAGGCAGAGACGGGCTTCTGCCCCTGAATCTGCCCCTGTTTCTCAGGATGAATCATCTCATGGAGAAAAGTGAGGGGAAAATAGAGATGGATGGAAGATGACAGATAAAAAGATGCACATGTGTGCGAGAGAGAAAGAGATTCGTAAGAAACAAAACAAGAGCCAGAAAATAACATTTATCTGGGTGTCACAGATAACCGAGCAGCATAAACAGAAGCATCATTAATTGGCCTCTATCCACTCAGTAAGCTTTGATGTCGTAGTCATGGCTTGCATGTAATATTTCTGAAAGGTTTCTGAATACTTTTAAGTTCACAATAAAGGACAAGGACTGCAGCACAATAGTAACCTGCAATTATGCAGCTTGTGTCCTCAGATACTTTGATATAATGAATGATAGACATTTTTATGTACCATATTTAGTTTTCAACTGAAAAGTGACCCGTGGGTCTGATACACTGAAAAAGTTATAAATACATTTTAAAGAAAACATTTCAGTCTTTCTGCTTAAAAAATGCTATGAAGAAATTAATCCACGTCCTTCTTGTAAAGGAACAAATTACTCCAATATGCTCCTTTAATCTTTGTTATTAACGAAGAGAATGACGACCTGTGTTTTCAGAAACAGTCAACACAGCTTTTCAGGATAAAAGAAGATGCAAACCTCGTTAAAAACAGGTTGACTGACTGCAAGAATACGAATGGGTTTGTAGATCATTTGAATGGTTAATTATTGCCTGCCAAGAGTAGAAATTAAGTCAATTTGACCAATATTTTGTACCAGTATTTATCCTTTTATCAATAAATGGCACCATTTGATGAATTCAAGGCATGCTCGAAAGATATTTGAGCTGAACACACGAACATGAACACTTGGGGGAGTGTCAGTGATAAAACATTTAGGATACAATGTAGCATCTGTATTAATGGTACATTTGTTGAAATTAAGTATTAATGTTTGACTTTTTATTATGCAGTATAGCAATATTTTATTATTATGGTCATGCAGTTACCAAAAAATAAAAACGCGGTCTCACTCCCAACACGTCACGTATTGGTGTTTGGTCAGGAACATTTGGCGTAACTTTTTTTGGTGTCATTTTTTGTATTTGGTGTCATTTGTTGACATGCATGGACAGCCGTTGCTTTAATTATGAAACCCTTGGTGATGTGACGTGATGTGAAAGGTACACATTTTTAAGCATTTTTTTTTTTTTTCAAATGCATGCAAACCATTAAATTAAGACAAACCACTGAAAACAACAGAGGACCTTATGAAACATAATGCTAAAGAGATCCTGACTAAGCATCAATATGCAAGTTCAATTCTTTATTCATTTGTTATGTTAAAAATTCAATTTAATGTAGAAGTTGAAAAAACACACCTGATGTTGTAATTACTAAATACAAACCTTCCAATAGGAATTAAATGCATCAACATTCACAAGCGAAGGATCATATTTAATGAATTGTTTGGATCACCTCTTTTTTTATAGTTTTATTTTCATAGTACATATGACATTTATATTGTCGGTCACACTTTACTTTAAGGTCCAATTCTCAATGTAAATCTAACTCAGTAAATTCCTAATTTGCCACCTATTATTAGTTACCGTAGTCGTTAAGTTTAGGAATGTAGAATCTGATCATGCAGAATACGTGCTATATAGTACTAGTCACTATATTTAAGTGTTTCCATATTGTCATATTTTATTAATAAGTTTTAATTGTGTGATCAAAGAAAAACTGGCTAAAAATTGGTTCCGCTTCTCAGTTGTGAGATTGAGTTCAAATTTTACAGTACTTTCCAGAACAGCATCTCCTCTTCTGTGATTTCCTCTTTGGCCTAGTGGATAGAGACTTGAACCTGTAACCAGAAGGTTGTGGGTTTGAGTTCCAGGTCCGGCAGGGATTGTAGGTGGTGGGAGTGAAAATCCAGCGCTCTCTCCACCTTCAATACTACGACTGAGGTGAGACCCTTCAGCAAGGGACTGCTCCCCAGGTGCCGAGCTGCCCACTGCTCCAGGTGTGTGTTCACAGTGTGTGTGCGCTGTTGTTCAATTCTCACTGCTATGTGTGTGCGCTTGGATGGGTCTTCTACAAACGTTTCCTTTTAAGCCCATGCTATGTTAAGGACTTTTTTTTAAGTGAAAAGAAAAGTAAGAAAATCACAGATATATAATGTACTTCAAAAATTAAAACAATGAACGCTGTCAATGCACAACTGAAACAAAGTGCGCACAAACTGAAGTTACGTGAGTGAGTGTGTGTGGTATTTTTAGCTGTCTGTATAAATGATTGTTTGGATTAGAAACCAGGCCTCCAGCTGTGAGAATGGTAATATGCATGTCTGAACGAGACCCACTCTCCTCCCATCTCCTCTAAACACACACACACACACACTCAGACAGCTTCCCATTTACACCCTCCTCTATCCTTTTTGCAGAGCTTTAGCTTTTTATTATTATATCATATTATAACTGATTTATTTTAAACCACTGCCTTGATCTGTGCATATAAGATTGCATAAAATGAATTCAACACTGAATTTATAGAGCCCTTCGTTACCCTATTTCTACACTTACAGAAGAAACATTTTTAGCAGATTCTCTTGTTTCATGATGTTTTCTCCCTGTGTGTTCGAGATCGAAGCCCCATTTTCTTGTGCCCCATTTTCCGGTTGCCACAGTTCACTGAGTGACCTAGTTTTAGCTTTAATTATCAGTAAAGACCATCACATCACATTTTTGTATTATCTGGGTACACGGTCTTTGTATGAAATCAGGCTTTCAGAGAAATCTTTCATCTCAAATGCTCTATGAATGCTGACTAACACCACATAATGACTCTGGAAGCCTGGAAACTTCATTTTGCTCGTAAAACAAAGGACGTGAGTGAATTTGCATTTTGAAAGGTGTCCCAGTTATTCTCATTAGCATATGTATTGGCTTTTGTCATCTCTCTCCGCTCTTCAAATTTCTTCAAATTTTCAAAAAAATTATAAGAAAACAATTTGTTTCTTTTAAAAACTTTTAAAGTAGTGCGCTCAGCAGACATTAGTGGTAACATATAAATATAAATCCCAATGCAGGCTATGACTTTAATACTTTATATATAATCCATGTTACATATTGATCTTTTTCTAGTTCTGGAATTCAAGTCGATATAGTTTGTCATGAGCTGTTTTTTGAGTAAGCACTTATTTTTCCCAAACTGCAGTCACCATAAATATACCCCACTGTGGCTTACACTGAGTGCATTAGCTGAATGATCTTGTTTCCCAATGCTATTAAACCAGATAATGTCTTTTCTATGTCTTTGGTGTTTTTATTGTCTCTCTGTATCTGTCTCACTCTCGCTTTCCCTTCCTCTGTTTATAGTCGCTGTGAGAGTGTATAGATCTGAAGAGCCAGTCTACACAATGTGTTCAGTAAACTGTTATGATGAATGAATGGAAAACGATGCCTGGATTGCTTATTTTCATTAATGGGAATGCTTTCTTTCTCTATCTGTCTTTCTCACACATACAAATTCACACATAGACATACAGGTCTTTCTCTGTGACATTCACAACACATACGCTTGTGTGAACGTGCATGAATAACATAAGCAATGCTTTGTGAGTTCATGCGTTTGTTTATGGTTAAGAGCAATGTTGGATTGGATGTACAGATATGTTTTGTGTTCTTAATGGAAGGTTTTGTGTATAAGACTTAACTTTGACACCCAGTTAGAGAAAAGTGTGAAAAATGCGGAATTAGTTGTTTATATATTGCATATTAATTGTGATTTGTGGGCTTATATGAACATGTTCCTCTTAAATGTGTTTCTGTCAGTGAGGCTGTTATAAGCTTGTGATCTAAGGAGCTATCCTCTGTTATTTACCCTCTGGAGTGAAGAACAGTGAAGTGCTTAACACAACACAAATTCTCTGTTGTCTTTATAGAACATGTTTAAGAGCCTGGAAAAGTGTTGCAAAGGTGCAGAAGTGTACTGAAGTTTTCACGCAGAGAGATAGACAAAGGAACGAGGGACATTTTTGGGGCAAAGGCCTTGTGATATATATTTTTGAGCTATACAGAGACATGGCTTTCTGGGACATGGAATCAAAGCAAAGATATATTGAATCTAAAATTAAATGACCAGAAAACCAGGTTCTCTCAATAAAACATATATACATAAAACACATAAAAATATGTTTTTAACTCTTTACTAATATAATGTATTTTGGGTAATATCATATATATATATATTTATTGTCATATAGAAATTTTTGATAGATTTTTTTGACAGTAAGTATTTATTTTAGTTACAAAAGATGCTAAAAATGCTATTCTTATGAACTTTCAATTAATCAGAGAATCCTAAAAAAAAACGTATCACAGTTAAGCAACAGTTTTCAACATGCAAAAAAAACCAGGAATAATTTCCAAGAAATCATGTGACACTGAAGACTGGAGTAATACAAGCTAAGACTTTGCCACCACAGAAATAAATTATATTAAAATATTAAAATATTGTGATTTATTACTACAATTAAAAATAATAATAATAATAATAAAAAAATTACAATTAAAAATCTTTCTGAGAGAATTTTTTTTATTTAAAAATATATATATATTAAATTGCCCACATGTAATATACCATATGTAAAAAAAAAAAAAAACAATAAAAAATAAAAATACTTGTATATAATTAACAAATAATATAATTTTACTGTTGTTTTATTTCAGATGGTTTTTATTTATTTATTGCATGTTTGCCATTCTTATTGTTGAAAATACTAAGGGTTTTAAAACCACAAAGTTAATATAGAGGGGGAGAAATGGGGTCCCAGGTGACTCATAAACGTAATTATGCATATGTGCCATGCATATACCAAGCAAATAAATAAATGTTCCAACTGTAATTTAGACTCAAGAAATATACAAAACAGACCTACTGCGTTAAGCAGGTTGTGAATGATGCTTTACTGTAAATAAAGTCCTCTGTGTGGCTTTCCCCCGGAATGTCTGATGCTACTTACATAAGCAATTTAGCTTTTCTTATTCTGCATGCAGTCGTGTAGGCGTATGTATTTACGCAGCATCAATTGCTGCTCCTTTGTTTTGGTCTACAATTTAGGTCCCATGTTTTTGCATGTGTGTGCGTGAATGTCATGGTCTTACGTCAGTAAAGCCTGCATGTTTATACTCCTTTATTCCCCCTGTGGTGAATGCTACAGCTTCTGTTCTCCATCTTTCTCCCTCTCTTTCCTCCATCGCCTTTAAAGGTTGTCACTGTAAAGTGAAGACAGATTTTTTTCTCTGTCACACTTGTTGGGATTTGTTCACTTAGCAGTGACGCTGGAGAAATGCCGTTGCCACGTGACCAGGACCACCTAACCTTTTTGTAACGCGCTATTGCTCTTCATTAAAGCTATAAAACGAGTACTAAACACACGTTGAGTGACTCTGAACGACTACAAGCGTAATACAATGGCCACTGTGACTGGTTTGGATGCACCATTGGTTAAAGGCTTTCTGGTAATGGATCCATCTCCAGAAGAACTTCATTTCTTGGATGGCCTGTATTTATTTGTGAGGAACTAAGATGTTATGTCTTTAAAATTCGACATTTGCCGTTGCTGTTTTGATTATTTCTTCCTCTTTTTTTTGTTTTGTTACAGAATCGGGAGTTGAGACCTGAGGAGATTGATGGTAAGTTTTTCAAATTAAAACTTCTTGAGACCTGTCTAAGCTGAACTACAATAATAAAAACATTGCTTCCGTTATCACTGTGTGTTAACGTGCCGTTCGTGTGTTTGGTTTGTCTTGACGAGCGAAGAGTTACGAGAAGCATTTAAGGAGTTTGATAAAGACAAAGATGGCTTCATCAGCTGTAAAGACTTGGGAAACTGCATGAGAACTATGGGCTACATGCCCACCGAGATGGAACTAATAGAACTGAGCCAACAGATCAACATGAACTGTAAGCTTCTGTGTGCGTACAGCCTTTATCTTATCAGCCACGTCTTTTCATTACGAAATATTGACATCGGTTTGTTTTTCTTAGTAGGTGGCCATGTGGATTTTGAGGACTTTGTAGGGTTGATGGGACCTAAACTCCTAGCTGAGACAGCAGACATGATCGGCATTAAAGAGCTGAGAAACGCCTTCAAAGAGGTGAGAGGAGAGTTTAAAAGATTATAATATGAAATTATAAAATAAATATTTATTATGTATTCCAGTTTGACACAAATGGAGATGGTGAAATAAGCACAGGAGAGCTAAGGGAAGCTATGAGGAAGCTGCTGGGACAACAGGTTAGTGCTTTGGGTTGATGTAAAAGTGATATTACTATTTTCTAATGGCATTTTATTGAGCTTATTGGATGTGAGCGATTCATAAATGTGTGCGTTTTTTAAATTTCAGCCTCATGATGTTTTATGTGTAATAACTTTGATGACAGACCTTTCTCTGGTGATGTGTGCAGGACTGCTTAAACGTCGCCTATTTTTAACAGGCGATAGGAAGCTTACATTATGCTCTGCCATCCAATCAACAGCTTAACGACACCACCATACATCATTTTTGATAATCATGTCACAATACTGAAGAAGCCTGAAGCATCAAAGGGATAGTTCAACCAAAAATGAAACATATGTCATTACTGAAGTAAAGTTTACTCACTGTAAAGTTCTGTTACATTCTTCTATTGGGGATAAAAATACTCAAACTGTGTTAACAAGCATCCCCACGCTGCTCCCACAAGCATTTAAGTGTATATGTAAGTGTGCTTTATAACAAAACAAACAAAAATGACAGCAGTTAAGAAAGCATCTGATCATAGTGATATGGATCAGCATTAAAGTCAATTCACGTCACGTTTATTAGACTTTACATTTTATACAGTAAGTTGCTTCAAAGGGTTGGTTCACTTAAAAATGAAAATTCACTCATGAATTACTCACCCTCATGCCGTTGCAAACCCATAAGACCTTCGTTCATCTTCGGGAACACAAATTAAGATATTCTAGATGAAACTGGAGAGCTATCTGACCCTCCATAGACAGCAATACAACTGAAATAATCCCAGGTCCAGAAACGTAGTAAATACATCGACGTATTGCATCATAAAACAGGATGTGACACCAGTGGCTCAACTTGAGTTTTGTGAAGCTAGGAGAATACATCAGTTATGTTGCTGTCTATGGAGGGACAGATGGCTTCTGACAGAATTTTCATTTTGACATCACACCAGTTGATTGTTTTATTTTGCTTGCTCTTTACCTTATGTTTTCCCAAACATGTAATGCTGTTACTAAGGAGAATTCTGAGGAATCTGCGTTCAATGCAGATGCTGTAAACAAGCAGTTAGAAATGAATACAGAGTGCAAGTGGGTTAGGTCAACAGATGGATAAAATAGAATTAGAGAGTCAAATAAAGATGAATGAGAAGTTTTAGCTATTTTTTTCCATACACTCGTATTCTCCATATTTATCCAAATTCTTTTCCATACACTCCTAAAAATAAACATCCTTCATTGGCATTGATGGTTCCATGAACAGCCTTTAATATCAATGGAGGCTTTCTATTTAATAGGTATCTTTACAGTGGAAAAAAGTTCTTTAGATGGTTCTTTTATCAAATTGCTACTTGAATACAATTTTTTAAATACTTAAATAAACGTTTGATACTGGCAGCAATGGCTCCATGAGGAACCTTTAATATTCATGGAACCTTACCATTACACAAAAGGTTCTTTGCATTTTTTAAATGATCTTCACACTTAAATAAAATATTTAAATCCTAAATTGTTCTTAGAATTGTTGTATAGTCTGACCATGTCTGAAAAACCCAAAGTAATAGCACCATTTAAATCCATTTGACTGTTACAATATACTGAAGTGTTATGACAGTGGTTCCCAACCTTTTTTAACTCACGGCCCACACAGCCAAACACATATGTTTCCGCGGCCCACTGCAAAAGA